>PKRV01000113.1:701824-750930 GCA_003709505.1 Hyphantria cunea
CAACTTTATATGATAATTAATAGAAAAAAATTAGCTTCAATTTGACATATAATTAATGAAAATAGGTTATAAACGTATAAATTTATCGAAATCATACCTGTTTACACCTGGCTGCAAAGAGGTGCGGCCAGGTGCGCAACGGCAACCGTGATTTTTTAGAATCTTCATATTAATTACCGTGATGTAGACGTTATTTTATTTAAAAAATAAATAAACGAAATTTTTTACCAAAAATTAATTAAAAATAATTTAATTAAAAATAATGGCGGCCAAATTTTGATAGGCACCCTAGCAAATATATATTCTCTTAATTATAAATAAACATAAAAATTTGGTTTTAAACAAAAAGTCGATGAGCACACCAATCCCGCAGCGGGATCTTAGACTATTACGAATATCTATAAAAATGTTTTCTTATCGGCCACTACTCTCAAAAAGTGTAACATGAATTAATATCAAAGAAAAAACTTGAATTAATACAAAAAATTCCATAAATATTATAATTGCATAAGTTGATAAAAAAAGCTATGCAATAGCTTTACCGCGGCAGTCCCCGAGTGCTACACGTATTTTTTAGATGTAGCAGAGCCATACTTGAATATATACAACAGTCTCTCAAAAAAATGGTGCTGAGAAATTATTAATTAAATACTTACTATATTTTCTATTGAATAAGATTAGTTTAGTCTTACCCCCTCCCTCCCTCTAATTCAGTGGTGACTTAAATGGCAGCAAGGCATATGTGAGTATTTCTTTCTTTTTTTCTTTTAAAAAGACATAATAGAATATACATCGTGTGTCGCGGAGACTTTACAAACATACGTGAAACGGACACAAAGAACACCCAGACTCGAACAACAATCAATAGATCACAGAAATTGTTGTACCATGTAGAATTTGAACCCAACACTCTTGGCATAGCAGAAAACGGTGTTAAGCCTCTAGACTAACCGTGCAGGTATATTGCATCTTGAGTTATAGGTGTATGGACACCTATAAAGGTATGAAGTATGCAGCATCGGGTGACTCTTTAGCTCTCTTGCTCCTAAAACCGCACCAAAACCTCACATATCTATTGATACCGCTCATATAAAAATATAAGTCTAAACGACTCGTCGTATTTTTATGTGAGTGGTATCAATAGGGCCTACCAAAGAAATATACACATACTTACACTCAAGCAACATAACCCTCCTTTAGCAGACGATAATACATTTATTGTCTGCTAAAGGAGGGTTATGTTCAGCCGTTTTATAAAAATCTTAATACACAATAAAGTTTCGCTTAAAAACAGTTTTGTTAACTTCCACTCTGTTGCTAACAAGCATAACATTAACTTGTTATACTTTAAACATAAGAGAAGCAACTATTTTATGTTGTAAATACGAAAGTTTCTAAGAAAACATAATTAAAATGAAATGTTTCAACTTTTACCAACTACGCTACCAGGAGAATATAAAACCAGAGAAGTATGCACACAATGAATACAAATTAATTTATGAGACACAAGAATACAAAGTTTCCATCGAGACCTACTCGCATTATTCCATTTTTCCCGTTTGGTAGAACCACTAATGACAATATCGACTACGTATTATTGTGTATAAGAAGAAAAAATATTTCAATTCACTGTAATATTCAACATTCTTTACTATTATTCTATTATAACGATGGGAAATACTCTTTTATTCTTCTTGTTAGGTATAAGTAGGATCTTGTAACGGTTGTGTCTTATTTTTCTGTACTAGAAGATAATAGTTTCTATTCTAGGTAATGTATTATTTTAGAAATATGGATTTAATATGTTATGCTCAGTAAAGCGAATAGACATAGAATAATATCAGCAGTATTCCATTTATTAGTTGTTGACAATTTTATTTTATTATTGAAAAATGTTCTTAAACTAGTTTCTTATGAAGAGATAGACTTGAGAAGCATATGAGTTCTTGTCTCTTTTAATACATTGTAATTGCTTTTGTTGATGAGCAGAATTAATTAAATCGCTCCACGTGGTGATTGGAATCACCATTCATATCACCATGTATGGGTTCCTATGCTGCTGTTGGATGGAACTGTTGTGCAGTTTTAACAGATTTAGGCTCTGTTTGGTTATTTGCGGTTTATAAAGAGACCAAGACTCTCAAGAAAAAAACAGTTATACTTTCTTAAATGATTATAATTCATAACGATTGGAACTTAGGAAAATTTTCAGAAAGAAAACTGTAAAGCAGACTTCTTCATACATTATACTGATTAATTTCAATATTTTGTATATGTACGTAGTCGGAGTGAATGCACATATTTAAATGCCTCCAATTTACAGGAAAGTCTACTAAAAATAAACAGTTATATTTTTTTATTAGTATCATCATTTTCAATATTATTTTTATGTATTTTGTGTTTTTTAATGTTTAACTTTTTTTTTAATAGTGGAAACCCCCACCTGCCGTCACCCCACCGGGGTTTGCGGTGGGGTGGTATATCGGGGGTGTGTCGGTATCGAAAGGACCAAAGAGACACACCTGATGGACAAGCGCACCGCTTCTTGAAAGTTTGCCATCTGGGCTGTGACTAGCGTGTCATCGGCGAAGCATATAATACCAGCCTAGGGAGATACATACAGTCCCCAACCCGCACTTGGCCAGCGTGGGGACGTATGGCCTTAACCCTCTCCTGAGAGGAGACCCGAGCCCAGCAGTGGGACATTATGGGTTGTTGATGATGATGAGGGAGATACGACCTCGAAGCATCCAGTCGTATCCCATGTTCCATAGGAGTGGCCCAAGAACAGATCCTGCGGAACACCGCACCCCATGGTTTGCCGACTCAAGACGCCCGGTTCTCGTACATGACAGTACAGAGGTACCTCAGGTACTTTGGCCCTCTGTGGTAATAGAGTGCTTCCCTGATACAGCAGAATGTCCAACAACAAACAACACCATCAACAGCATACCGCCATCGCCCACTGCTTCTTCGGTCACGGCCTTCAGGCGCAGCACATTATCGACCATCGAACGCCTCAAGTGAAATATGAATTGAGCGTCCAACAGTTCGGACCTCACATCACAAAGGTGCAGGATGAGCGAGCAGAGAGTATCCTCTCAAATAGTTTACCCCCTCGTCCAGCAACGAGATGGGTCCATAGGCACCAACAGAAGTGGCAGGCCGTCCTAGCTTCTTTAGTAGGACTATCTTCTTGCTTTTCCAGCACTCGGGAAAGCGTCCGGACGCCTAGGTAGCATCCAACACATCCCTGAGTCGGTGCGACATATAGTCCAGTGTTTGGGCCAAAATTCGGGCATGTTTCCCGTCTGGCCCGCAATTTTGTATAACCCTACTTCAAAACCAACACTGTATTTATAGTGTTGGTTTACAACATTGTTTGACTTCTAAAATATCACTAAAAAAATCCAAGTCACACATAAATCTCATGGTAGTCAAATGTAATGATTTCCATAACATCATTAACTTTGATATCTCATTATTTAAACGTACAGAGATTTCATGTTACATACTTCGGCAGTAGAGCTCAGAATGCGATAATGTTTTATTATGAACAGTACAGTTACAGGAGATTACCGTCTATGACTACACGAAGTAATTCCATCCTCCCGAGCATAATTTATGAATATTTTATGCAGTAATGTTCTTTGTTAAAAGGCACGAAGGTAGTAGATAACTTTTCTTAAGTCCCACATAAATTATTAACGAAGGTTAAACAAGAGGTTAAGTGGTAGCATAAGAAAAGACGAAATTTTCTGATGAAATTTTCATTATAGCGTTAAGTAGAGGAGACAACATGACTCAAGATGTGAACACCTCTGTAATCAATTTAGGTGTGCGTGACATAAAAGTGATTAAAATAAATGCCATTTAGGCCACTTTAGGATTAGACTTCGGCAGACTAAAAGGTTTTTTTGTGGATGTGTGTGTGTCAGTTAGCTAGCCAAAAGTGTACCAACTTCGAAAGGTTTCTAGTGAAACACAAGCAAGTGGACAAGAAATGATAAAGGTAAGCAAGGGTACACAAAATTATAGGTATTACAGAGGACCGCAGCAGGTGGAAATCGATCATTCGAAGGATGATTTGTAGCGACAAGCCGATAAAATAAGGAATATTGTTCTGCTCTCTGTAGCCTGCTGCCCGGCATTGATCATAGTCTCACGAAGACTGATTAACTAAAGCATTGCGTTAAATTCCGATTGTACACATCGATATTTATCTTGGAATGCACAAGTCTAAATAGTTGCAAGGCAGAAGTTGTATAGTACAGAAGATTCAATATTTCAGTGTCTGATAAAATAATGTAATCAAGATGTTTCTCTAAAAAAAAGAAATTAAGATATTAAAACATGGAATGATTAATTATTATAGTAACTTCTTTAGTGATAAAAAAGAGCGGGAATGTACGATGCTGATGGTATCAGGGTTTTGGCATTTTTTCTAAAGATAATCCTCACATTTGAAAATACATCCTATATCGCGAGGGACTTTACAGATGAAGGACTTCCATGAAACGGACACAATGAATACCCAGACTTAGACCAACAATTTTTGGATCACACGAAGTTTGTTGTCCCATATAGGGTTTGAAAACACAACTCTTGGCGAATCGGCAAGCGGCGTGGTGAACACCTAAACCACTGGGCCAACTGTGCATTCATGTTATTAGTAAAGTCTATAATTTTGGAATGAATTAAATTGTCTGATGAAGAACTAATGAGAATACCCATATCTGTTTTTTTCAAGATTCAAAGTTAGATAATCATCATCATCATCATCATCGTCATCATCATCATCATCATCCTAATCATCATCAACAACCCATAATCTCCCACTGCTAAACTCGGCTCTCAGGAGAGGCAAGGCAAGGCAAGACAACGTTGTGGCTACGTAATCTTGCCGTCGTATGTTTTTAAGCCCCCCAAAGACCTCCAACTAAGCTTGACGACTGTTATAGTATGATAACAACCGGGACCGACTGCTTTACGTGGCTTCCGAATCACAAATTACATAATAATGTACAATAATAAGTTGTAAACGGATTACATAACTTAATCATAGGCCAATTTATAATAATTAGTAAAATTGACTACTCATAACGAAATCGCCGAGCTATAATTGACTAAAAACAAGTATTAATAGAGAGGGTATTTTGACAAAAACTAATAAATATAGATTGTTTTCTCTGCCTCTGGTGCAAAAGAGCAAAAGTTTATTTAATGAACGCTCATTTTTGATAAGTAATTAATTTTATGGCTTACACGATAATAGAAGATTATCTTGTCAACATTGTGTTGCTAGCATCCATGGGATTAAAGCAACCGCAGGAAAAGTGACAGAAAATAATTACACTAGCAGCCAAATCATCAAGTTTGATTTGTCCCTTTCAAACTAAATTGCTATTTTTTAAGCTTTTCTTTAGTTTCACCTGTCGCGATGTTTGGCTGTAATCAGATCATGCAAGTTAAATTTGATCCACTTCCCGATTTACGATTGAGCTAAAAAAATTAAAATGACTCTTTAGTTCTGATGACAATACAATTATATATAATCTGTATTATTATAGATCCAAAAAAAAAATGCAATGGAGGACCTGTTTAAGACGCTGCACTGGAAAAGGCGCGGTATCAACATCAATGGCGAATACATCTCTCACTTGCGATTTGCAGATGACATCGTCATCATGGCAGAGACGTTGCAGGACCTACAACAGATGCTGAACGACCTGGCTGACTCGTCTGTGCGCATCGGCCTACGGATGAACTTCGACAAGACCAAGGTCATGTTCAATGAACATGTACTACCGGAACCGGTTGCGGTACACGGTGCCGTTCTCGAAGTTGTTCAAAAATATGTATACCTCGGGCAGGCTTTGCAGTTAGGTAGAAACAGCTTTGAGGACGAGGTGAACAGAAGAATCCAGCTGGGTTGGGCAGCGTTTGGGAAACTTCGTCGGGTCTTCTCATCATCGATCCCACAGTGCCTAAAGACGAAAGTCTTCAATGCGTGCGTCCTACCCGTAATGACTTACGGAGCCGAAACGTGGACACTTACGGTTCGACTGGTCCATAAGTTTAAAGTCGCTCAGCGTGCAATGGAGAGGTATATGCTCGGCGTTTCTCTAAGGGATCGCATTAGAAACGAGGTGATCCGACAAAGAACCAGGGTCATCGACGTAGCCCACAGGATTAGCAAGCTGAAGTGGCAGTGGGCTGGCCACATTTGCCGAAGAACCGATAACCGTTGGGGTAAACGAGTTCTTGAGTGGAGACCGCGTCTCGGCAAACGTAGTGTAGGACGTCCACAGGCCAGGTGGAGCGATGATTTGCGCAAGACGGCTGGCAGGAGTTGGATGCGAGAAGCCATAGATCGAACTAAGTGGCGTGAAATTGGAGAGGCCTATGTCCAGCAGTGGACTGCGATAGGCTGATGATGATAGATCCAAAATAGCCACCGTAATAAAATAGCGGCTTACACATTTATGAATAACCCACTCAATATGGGTATCAAATGAAAAGGCTTAAGATTATTTTTGTATTAACATGTAAAAAACTTGTTTTTCATAAAAAAAACCTTTTAAATAAATAATATAATTTGTCTTTGACTTGAGGTTCCCATACCATCCTTTTCCCTATACCCGAATACCTACGGCAGGAAGTGCCTTCCTGATCCACCATGGTGATTGTGTTGGATTAGAATGGACTCAAAACCGGGCGCCGTGTCAGTCACCAGCAGCCGGGGAACCGATTCGCAAATGAGATTGGGGAATGAAGATAAAAACTGCTCTGAAATAACCTGAATCGTTTTATGCCCGAAAATAAATCAAATAAATACTCTTTTAACATATTGATTATTTACTATTGCTTAAAAACTAGGTTTCCAATTATAATATAGAGCAAGTCCATCTAAATATATAATGTTATTAGCTAAATCTACGTTCATCTATTATCTCCATTTTGAATCCAACGAGGGCGGTCCCTAATCAGTCACTGTCATATTCATCTGTGTAAATACGTGTACACAAAACAGCTATTTCTACCGTATCTGTTATGATTTACTCACTCACCATACTAGTCAAAATACTGTCAAGATTATCAAGCGGAGGTTCTTTGTCTTGTATTTTGACAATGTCATGACAGTAAAGCTGAAGGTTGTCAGTTGTTTTTTAATAATCACAAGGAGGAGCTTAGGTCACAACTAGAGCGAGTGTAGAAGTAGTATTTAAAAAGCACAATAAAAGGACAATTTTTTTTTTAAATTTCAACCTGACTACGTCAAAAGGTTTGGATAAACCTGGATCATTATTAAGAATCTATTGACACATTTATTTCAATCGGTCCAGTACTTTAGGCGTTGCGGTGAAGGATTCAAACATACATAAACTGCCAAAACTATTAGTCTTCCAGTTGGGTAAAGAAAAATAAAACAACCATAACTTGACGAAATTAAATATACGATTTTTTACATATTTTAAGAATTGACAATCTTCTTGGAATAAATCCTGTGCCGGAGACTCTACGAACACACATGAAAATAACACAAAAACCACCAAAACTTCAAAAAAACGATTTGTGGAACACACAAAAATATTATCAAATTAACACATTGATTGCTTAAACAATGGATACAAAGTAATAGCCGTAAGCCATAACTTTCTATGGTGAATTTTTATTAAGTAAATATAAATGTTTGAAAATATGTATGAATGTATATTATTATTATTATTATTTTTATTAAAAAATACATTTGTCGGATCCGAGTGGTCGGAAAAAAATAAATGAAAATGAATCCAAAACAAAATAAATCTCGGATCCGAGTGAGAAGCACAGAATACTAATTAAAGTTTATGAAAATAATATTATAAATTATTCATACTAATATTATAATTTCGAAAGTAAATCTGTCTATTACGCTTTTATGGCTAAACCGCTACACCGACTTCCATAAAATTTGACATGGAGATTATTTGATCTAGGGGAAGGGCATAGACTACTCTTTACCGCAATAATTATCTATATCTGTAAAAGAGGAAGGTGACTTGACTGTCTAAGATACCCAGAGATCAACGCACAGCCCAAGCCGCTGAACCTAGAATCGTGGAATATTGCGTGCAGGTTCTTTAAATAACGTAAATGAACACTAAGAAAGGAATTTTGGAAATGCCAACCTCGGGGGGTTAAATAACGGATGAAAATATCTACCACTACACGAAAGAAGCCACGGGAAAAGTTAGTGTAATATAAATCTTTCTCATTGTTATTATTAACTTGTAAATATTTTATGCACACGTCTGCGATTTTAATACTTATATAGTACATATGATATACAAGAATATTACTTTCTTGGACTGAAATGAAACTCAAAGAAAATAATATCGTTTTCTCAATCTGGTGAGTGATTACCCGGAAATCGAAATATCGACTTCAATCTTCCAGTCAATGAATCTGTTTATTACAAAGTATGATATTTTGCGTGTACGTATCTTTTATTATTCGATTGGAGCCACTGATATGAACGGTACAATCGAGTAATTTCAGAATCCCAGACGAGTGTTCTCGTCTGGAACTTTGTCGTCTGAAACTTCATTTTTCTTGCATCCGCATGAAGGATGCAGTTATATTTTGTAGGTAGGCAGCCATTTTATCGAATAGTAAATGCTACAATGGTAAAATATAATACTGTAGTCAGAGCAAAAGCCAGATTAAAGTGATTCATTAGGTCATGTTTACATCTACACAAGATTAGTGTCCCATTTTATTAAAAAAAAATGAATTTTTGAAACACTAAACGCTAACGGTTCGGATTTCTAACAAACGACCTGTATAAGGAATATTAAGTACTGGGAGTACGTCAAACTTTATTTTAAAATAATACACTCTATGCATGAGGAAATTTTAAACACTCCCACGATAATAAGTCACTTTCAACCATAAATACCTCCTTCATAAAAAGACATCTACCTCCACCCTAAAGTGTACAACAAGACATCGACAACTTTATATCTATGAGAGAAGTAAATTGGCTGCTTAATCTTTCATCCGAACGGGACTAATTCTTCCGGTTCATGGGCAAGAGCGGATAAACATAACACACAAACACACACACACACACACACATACACACACACGCGCGCGCACATTCGCATCCAAACATATTTACTCAGCCGGCATCTCCCTCTTTAATCCCCAAGAGACCGGCAATGCGATTGTGACGCCACTGGTGTTGCGGATGTCCTTGGTCTGCCACCCATACTGTCGTAATCGCCTACCATCAGGCGATACGTCTGCTTGTTTACAACCTATGCCATAAAAAATGCGTAATAAGCATGGTCACCACCACTTTTGGATTCTGCTTATGTTTTCTAACCGACAGAGACAATTTAGCAGGCCCATACATAAAAAAGAATAAATAAAATCTCATGTAATCAATACTATTGAGAATCTTATCCGGTGTCTATTTTCTTGATCTTTCCATTGATATTTGTCAATTCGTACTAAAAAATATCCGCTATTAAGACTTGTACAGTAATTGTATGTTTTGGAAAATAAATAAAAAACAAAGTATTGTTAAGGATCACTCACTTCATGCAACTCTGTAGCCTTATTATAGACATTACAAACACTATCATAAAATAACAATATTTTATTACGGAATAGGAGGCAAACGAGTAGACGATTCATCTGGTAGCAGGCGATTACCACCGCCCATGGAAACCTGCAACATCAGAAGCGCGATGCCAACCTTTTGAGAAAAAATACGCTTTTAAATAGAATACGGAACAAAATACTAGAAAAAACAACTCATTAAGCCTACAAATTTGAACAAAAGCCTTAAAGTACCCAAGTCAATGTTAAAATAAAAGTAAAATTGTAATTAAAATCCTTTACCGCGCATTTTGTTTTAGTTGTTTTTTTCATTAAATGTCAGCTTAGCGGTAGCCTTTGTAAATGTATTAAGCTCGTTCGTGGAGACAATGCCTTACGTCATTAGGCTCGAGAAAATAAAGCCTTCTTAAGTATAGCATCGGGTCACGCTACATTTAATAGTTATCGTAGACTTTAAAATTCACTTTAGGAGATAAAAGACGCTTAGATTTTTATCTTCTTACTTGTTTCGTCGATATATAAGCCTAATGATTCTTATGGGATGATTTTTCTTATTAGATTCACTACCACCACACTACACACACCACCTACTAATTTCAATTCGATTGATTTAAGAAAGTGATAAGATTTATTGATTTCAAACAGCCGTTACAATGATAAAATAACAATTTAATCCCAGTAGCTAAGCTGACGGTTTACCATATGAGCGGTGGGCGTTAACAGGAAGGGAATGAACCCGGTACCACTTGATCGGAACTCCGACACAACAGCTATTAAGCATAAAACGATCTAAACTGGTACTTAACAAGACCAACTATTTTCATTGTGGTAATGGGTTTGGCTGTTTTCATTCCCTGCTATTGTTTACTGCTAAAAACTTGTATAATTAATGGTTCATTAGGAAATAACTCCTAAAACTATGGAGAAAAAGGGATTCGATTGAAATTAAATCCGTTAAAAGAGGCCCGGATTTAATGTTTTTGGAGTTGTTAAATAATATATTATTTCATGTTCCTTTTAGTTCAAAAAATATGACACAATTACGTGTTTATTCATAACTTTTTTAGTTCACTATATTTTTGTCTTTGACATCGCCTATCTTCTTTTTATATTTCCTTGAAATTTACTCCCACGGTAGAAATAAATCTGTTACGAGGGCGGCTTTATATTCTACAATACAATAAATTCTCGTAGAACAGATTTAAAGAATACCATAACTCAGAACAATGACATGTGCATCACACAAAGTATTTTCAAATGTATAAGTTTGAACCCACAACACCCAAAGCGGTGGAAGAGCGCGAAGTCACCATTTCTTTCACGCGCTTAACCATCAGTGCACTGATCACTTATTTTAAAATATATATATATATTACATGGAAATGGGGGCAAACGAGCAGATGTCTCCCCTGATAGTTTAAAGCCGCAATATACCATTTTTTTTTTAGAAGTTGGTTTTTCCGGTATCCCACAACACTATACTTGGGAACTCGTCTGGGATACTGGTAAAGAAATTGGGTGGCGTGTTTCAGCGCCACATGGCAAGGTCACCCACGTGGCCAGCAGCGTGACTCAAGTTGTTTTCTACGAAGAAGTGAGAAGTGCTGAAGGTAAGATTGCGATGGCTCAGGAGAAGAGTTCCACTTCGAGTACCAGCACAACGGTGCTATGGTTACGGTCTGAAAAAACATTCAAAATATTTGATGAGCTACGAACGGTGTTATTAAATGAATGCTCAAAAACGGTCAAGTCAAAGAAGATGCACAAGCTCATGGCAAGCCGTGTTTAGAAAAATAATGAAACTGTTTACGTGTATATGTTGATAATGAAGGAACTAGGTAAGCGCGCCAGAGAGATGTTTCAAGTGTGGACAGTGCCTGCAACAACGGCCTGAAAATCTTCCGCTGCAATACATTTGGTCTCATAACAACAGAGCGCCAGATGTCTACACCAAATTAAGAGACCAAATTTATTATAGAGATGGCGATGGTAGCGGTGAAATATATTGCAAATCAACATGCACGACGCTTTTCCCGAAGGATGGCACTGCGGTTGCGAATCGGAACCGGTCGTTCCAAGATCAAGAACTTCATGAAGAAGAAGTCAAAATGAATGTAAACAAAGATGTGTCGTGTAATAAGAAAGAGAAAGAGATCGTTTTTTGTTTTTGCGAAAGACGGTCCCCATTTCATGCCATCCACATTTTTTATATTTTTTATCATTAATTCCATCACGACGAAGACTTGAAGACTCGAAGACTTGAAATACTTGACATTGGCAGAAATAGCTGATCCGGCTGGTTGCCATTTTATCAAAAGAAGAAGAAGAAAGTAAAAAATATTAAAATTGGTCATGTTTTATTTGAAAGTCTCATAGATTCAGGTAGTGACTTAAATTTTACTCAAATTTGTTTACTGTAAACCTATTTTTTTTATTTAACGTAAAGCATCACGAGAAGGTAAACATGATGTTGATGGGAATCGGTGCAAATACTGATTACTCTTTAAGAAAGTTTTAATGTTAACTAGAAATCGACGGATTTAGCTGTGACGTTTGTTTTTACAAAGTCCCGCAAGAACTGATGCCTTACAGAGTAATATTAGGCCAACCATTCTTGTTAAATGTAACAGCCATCATTGGCAGGGATTCGATTATAATTGTGCCACATTGTAATGATGTTATACAGTGTATACTTATTAAGGCAGCTGAGCCTCATTTTTCTTACATTCCTGTTTCACAGATTCATGTTAAGACTAGAAGTTTGGTAACATCAAAAATATGATGTTCCAGTGGCCCAGCGTCCGAGAAAGCTAGCATTGGCTTGACAGAAAGAAGAAGTTGACAAGAAGGTAAGTGAGTGGCTATCAGAAGTTATCTTACGGCCAAGTTTCTCTGAATATGCTAGCCCATTAGTATTAGTCAAAAAGAAAGATGGTTCGTTAAGGGTCTGTGTTGATTACCGATTGATTAACCGTTAAATAGTCAAAGATGACTTCTAACTTCCAGTCGTAAAGGATCACATAGACCAGTTAGCAAAAGCCAAGGTTTCCACAAAACTGGATCTTGAAGATAAATTTTTCCATCTAAGAATAGAGGAAGACTCCGTTAGGTACACTTCATTTGTCAATTTGAGCTTTTGAGAGCACCATTCGGATTATCCATTTGCCCTAGATATTTTACAAGGTTTATAATAATTATTTTTAGAGAACTCGCAGCAAAAGCTCATACCTTAAAATGTATCGATGACACCATAGTTCCAGCAAATAGTTGTCGAGTATGAGTAGAAAGGCTTCAGAAAGTCTTAGAGGTAGCATCTGACTATCAACTTGAAATCAATTTGAAAAAGAGTCAAAAGAAAGGTCATGTGGAGCTAAATGAAAAAAAGAATTTATCTACAAGAGTAGCCAGATGGGCACTGTTTTTACAAGAGTTTGATTTTCAGGTGGAACAACGACTGGGATTATATATACCGGGATATATTAGATGCAGATGTCTAGTACCCATAGTAAAGTAAGTAAAGTAAAGTACCCACTCACAGTGTACGTATGTAAAGTTTATGTATTAGTGTGTATCAAAGTGTATGTATATAAAGTTTATATATTACCGTGTATATATATTTATTTATATTTTTATGTATATACTGTAACTTCACGAATATATTTTTTTTCCCACCACAATGCATCTACTCCACAAAATTTCTACACCATCCAAAGGTTGGCTGGTAGAGAATGCCTTGGGCATTAAGCCCGCCGTTGTACATATGTGCATGAAGTTTTAAAATAAAATAAATAAATAAATAAATAAAGCTCTGCTTAGCTTGAGACTAGATGGCGTTGTGTGTTAAAATGTAACAACGTTTTGTTGGATTAATCTATGAGAGAGAAAAGGAAGAATGAATGAGATAGAGCGCTTATTTGCATGATTGCCTTTTTTTAAGTCGAAAATAAATTATAAAATTTTGTTTAAAGCTGCAACACACCATTTATTTTTTGAAGTTGGTTTTACAGGTATCCCACTAACCACGGTACGACATTAACTGCGGGTTAAGTTAAGCTAAAAAAAAGTGGCCTCAGTAAATATTTATATCGCCAGGTACTAACCAGTGAAGTCTTGTCGAAATCGGTCGAGCCGCTCCAGAGATTAGCCGGAATAAACAGAGAGATAACAATAAAAAGAAATGTTTTTCGATGTAAATATCGCATACACTTTAATTTGCGTTTAGTGGAAAGCTTTTTTTTTATTTTGACGTTACAATCAGACACTTTAATTTTATTTATTTGTTATAAGAACTAGTTTCTTAATAGGTATGTCTGTACATAACCACAACGATTACATCTATACAAGTAAAAAAAATAACCGTCTTTTTTACTAAATGCAAATGTATGTATACACTGTACATTTACCAAAATCAAAGTTTATGTCTATCTGTTTGTTCCGGCTAATCTCTAAAACAGCTGGACTGATTTTGTCGGGATTTTCACTGGCAGATAACTGATGTAATAAAGAGTAATTTAGGCTACTTTTTTGACAAGCAAGGTACAACAATAACCGCGGATACAACAATAACCCAAGGACGCAACTTAGTAACTAATATATCTCATAAGGATAGTATTTACTAATAAAGTTCCCCTAAATCTTCTTAAGGATTTCTCTACAATCTAAGAACATGATATAACAGCGAACATACAAGTGTATGATACACGTTTATCACCCCACGAAAGACGTGGCCACGCCATTATAACAAAGGCACAAAGTTTGGTTGCGTCACCAACTGTATTAATACTGGCTACGTGCTTCAAGAGAGCCTAAAACTTAGGCGTAAACTGGCCATTAACTTCGAGATAATATCGTAAGATTAGGGGTCTTTCCTGCGACTTAGAATTGATATACGCAAAATTTATACAATTGGAATTTAAGTTACTTCATTGGTTTGTGTTAAATACATTTTAACAAACCTATTTACTACTACATTTATTAGAATTTTCTAAAATTTGATTAAACCCTTCTTTTAAGTAAAAGTGAGAATCTACATACATATATGTGTACATGCTTAGTTTTTATACCCGAAATGCAAATTGGCCGTATTAAAACGCCTGCATCTTGAGGACTATAATTTCAGTCCCACTTATGCAATCGGAGGCAAGCTATTATCAGCATATTCCCAGTCTTTATTAATCTCGAGATTATTTACGGGCGTATTATCCGGATTATCACTGTAATTGTTTAAACTAATAATACTTTTTTTTTTGTCAAACGATTTAAATAATACATACACTAAATGTTAAGTCACGTTTACTACAATACATGAGAGAAAGCGGTATACAAATCGGTTAAGCCATTACCGATTAGCCATTATCCACCACTGAGATAAGTAAACATACAGATAACCAAACAAAATTATAAAAAATATTGTTTTGAATCCTTTACTTTGTTAAAGATCTCTTTCATTAGTATTTTCAATACATTGAAAGTGAAGACATCCACCTACAATTTTATCATATGTATATTTTAAATATACGTGTATTTTTACATTAAATTTTGTACTAAAACTACTAAAAAAGCTTTTTTTTTGCTTAGTCCAGTTAATATCCATTTCATTAAATAGTAGAACTAATTGGATTTTTTTCGCTGTTTAGTTTTAAAGAATATATTTATATACCCTACACATCATCATCACCAGCCTATCGCAGTCCACTACTGGACATATGCTCTCTCTTACTTGGCTCGAGGCTCGGCTTCTCGCATCCAGCTCCTGCCATCATCCATATATATAAAAGGCAACCGTTACTGACTGATATATCAGATATATCACAGCTCAAACCACTGAACGGATTGCGCTGAAATTTGGCACACATATAATTATAACCATGTAGGCGTGCGCTAAGAAAGTTTAACTAGGACCATATTAGGTCAACTTTTTTTAGGAGAAGCCATTTCCAACTGTGAATTTGTAGCCCTTAAAAACAGTTAGTTCCTATTCCCATCCTATTCTTTCATTAATAACAGTACCATTCATTACCTCCGAATTTACTTTCTTTAAACCTAACACTTTAAAAAATATGTAGGTACGTTCTAAGTATTGCACGAATATGTTCAAATATCACGTCAAGTCAAGCAACCACATATTGTCAATATAACAAGGATGGGAATGATTATTATTGAATCATTCATTGAATCAGGCAAGTGAATAAGTGGCGATCATCGCTGCACCCTCCACGATTGGCAAATGGGTCACTACAATACTTGGCTTACGATTCATCTTAAGATTACTCCTGATGCTGAATATATTAATATAATTAATTCAAAAAGAATAAATAGAATTTATTCCATAAAAAGTGATACAATACTACATCTTATGCTTACCAATAATGTGTAACTAATAAATCTCAACGTAAAACAACAGCATTCGTGCTGTCGTGTTTCGTTGGTGAATGCGATCCTGGAGGCCCAATGACGCAGAAGCATCACTAGGCTGACATGATATTGGTCACCTCGCTGCATTGTTGCATTGTCTGCATTCGCAATGAGTACGGTGGCTACCACACTTTGATTATGCTTATGCCTTCTACCAGGCAGAGTGGAGTTACTTTTGCAGCCTCATAAATAAAAGAGAGAACAGATTTTCGCTAAATTCATATGGAAGCTTATACCTTCAACAAAAAAAATATCTGTCTATGTGTTTGTTCTGGCTTATCTCTGGTTCGGCTGTATTATTTTGACGGAATTTCACAAGTAGATAGCTAGTATTTAATGGAATAACTTAAACTACTTTTATTTTAGACAATAAATAGAAAAGGGAAATTCTTTAGTTCAAAGATCCGTAATAGCACCGCGGGGTTATACTAGTTACGAATATATTCATGTACTACGAGGGACTTTATTCAGACTCAGCAAAATCTAATCATAATTTTAAGGTAGATTTATCTCTCGTTACCATATCAGCAACTTAAAGTGATGGCACGTCCATCATACTAGCTGACCTGGCGAAATTCTTACCGCTATTTTTTCGTTATTATTTTCAAAAATTTTCGAATAGCTTGTTTTTATTATTAGCATCTCAGCTTATCATGGGTTTTTTATGGGATCGCGGGCAAACCAAAATACATGACATATTCCGTTAAAAGATACGAAAAAAATGATATTCGCGGGTCAGTTAGTTGCTCTCGGTAAACTTCAAAATTATCTTATAGATTTTCCCGATTTTTTAAAGTGTGCTTTGCATAGGATAGTTAACACCACGTTTAGGCCAATAGGAAAAGTGCATGCCTTATTTCAAAGAAAAAAAAAGTCTACATCACCCGGGCCACTATTAGGAATCTATCAACACTTCATTTATTAGTTTAGGCGCTAGGGTAGAACAAACGAACATACATATTTCATAGCCTCAAAAACACAGCTAATCATACTCATACACATTGTCGTACTTTATACTAACGTGTATAAGTATACATTTGTATATGTTTGTATGTATATTTTTAGGAATCACGAGCAGATTTTATTTAAAAAAATAGTAATTAATGAACACAAATTATATTTATCTCGAATACACAGTTTAACAATTGTTAATGACAAATAAAAATTAATTATAGAGATGTAGGTAGGTATTAAAAGGAACGTGTGAACCCTCCGATCGTCAGCGATCAACTGTCCCATTGACTGTTTGCGGCTGCTTATATAGGCACCGTGGAATGTCTCCTTGCTAATTCCTTACACGGCCTCTCCTGATGCGATATCGTCCTCGATAGCACCTGACCTGCTAGGACCGGGTACTGCCAGGGAGTTTCCTTCACTGGCAATGTTCGAAATATCGTCAGATTCATCTGAAATTCTCATTGAACTGATTAAGTTAAGTGTGAAGGAAGTTAACAATGTAGACAACTCAGACATTCATCTCGCTCTCAGTTAATTCATTCGTCATATTTCGTAAGTACGATTGAATTACTTCACATTGCATCCTTCAGCTATCAAAGTTCACCATATAAAACTCTTAAAACAAACATGGGTGAGGACAGAGGCGTCCCACTGTCCTGAATACAGANCTCACTTTCAGAAACCGAGGGTAAAATAACAGTGGGACACATACCAGCCCTCGGACCGCTCATATTTTGCCCCATTGTTTCTCATCGTGATAAAATCATATCGAACGAACGTTGCACTTTTTGTTCTTTTTTTTTGACGTTTAGGACGTGCACATGACTTATCACGAGACCTGCGTCTAACACGAGAACGCCATCTGGTTCTAATTCGCGACCGGCTCCTTTCACGTTCACTAGAATTTTCATCGCGTACGCGACGACGTCTAGATCGCTTTCTAGAACGATAACGTTGCGGTGTACCCGACATATTTTCAAACTACCCGCACTTGAACTGTCGCGCACGTTACTCGTTTTTACGGCATGGTTATTCGATCACAACTCGCGGAGGCGAAAAGAATTATTATTATTTTTTTTTTTTTTTAAAAGAATGGATGGTTCAAACGGTGGTTGTGAGGTGTAGTTATCCCACTTCTGATTTTAGGAATCACGAGCAGATTTTATTTAAAAAAATAGTAATTAATGAACACAAATTATATTTATCTCGAATACACAGTTTAACAATTGTTAATGACAAATAAAAATTAATTATAGAGATGTAGGTAGGTATTAAAAGGAACGTGTGAACCCTCCGATCGTCAGCGATCAACTGTCCCATTGACTGTTTGCGGCTGCTTATATAGGCACCGTGGAATGTCTCCTTGCTAATTCCTTACAATATAATATATTATAATATATACATGCATACATATACAAAAGTATATTTAGTTATGTTTCTGCTTGTACATTCTCTACATTGTAATTATTGGTTTGTTATTTTTACCTGTGATTATAAACTGACTCTCAACACAGGTAATGCTACTTTAGGAGTTAGGGCTATACAATGATTTGTAATCCATTTCTTGTTACAATAAAGATTTATTAATAAGCGAAGAGGTTATAGCTTTGGCAACATATAATAATATATTGCTAAAACTATAACCTCTTCGTTTGGTTACACCGAGTAAAAAATGATTTTCTTTTTAAATCGATATGACGGTAAGCCAAGCTGCAGACAAGAGTTTATTAGAAACAGATTGTTCAAAGTAAAACTAACTTATTACTAACATCGAACAAAACAAACAAATATCTCAAAACGATGTTACTATAACTTAATTAGTGAATTTAGTTCTCTAAATTCCTTAATTAAGATCCTTTGAAAGTTTACGCTTCGTAGGTACTCCTCCAGAATAGTTCTATATAGTTCATAGAAGATCAAATAAATTTTGGTTATTGAAATACCTTCGAACCAACTCCTACTAAATTTGTGTTTTATTAATTCTCAAACAATGTTTTCATATCGTTATAAACTGTTACCCTTATAATTATATTAGCTGTAAGAAACATACATGGGAGAGTAGCCAGTACATAGAAGATATCTCCCGAACTAGAATATATCCGGTGACGCGGGTACCTGTACCAACCCACGGGTGTCCCAGAAAAATATTTTTGGATCACACAAAGTGCTGTCTCGTGTGACGGTTTGAACCCACATTACTCAAGGTAGACTCGCGGTGAGTTGACTGTTTAGCCATACCAAGCAGGCAGAATAAAAAAAAAGCTTACTTATTAAAACGCAAGCAAAGCAAAGCATTACATTTTCTAAAATTTACATAAATAAATTTCACAGTAAATAAATTTTGATGAAATGAGAGTTATCAGATTTCATATTTTTAAACTTTGTAGCTACTCTCAGTGTTTTCGTTGTTCTTAAAAAAGCAAGATAGTTAAGATGTCGTGGCAATCGGTAAATATTAGCTTCAGCTAGCAACAGTTCTCATCTGATTCGCGACGACATTAGGTCATCGGGTCAATATTGTAGTTAAGTTTAAGTTTTCGTATATTTTGGACCTCTGGAGTTCTTTAATCAACCTATCATAAAACATTTGTAAGTTTATCAATCCTACTCGTACAGATACTTTTACTAACTGTATCGCCCTCATGACCTGAAACGAAGCATTTAAACAATAGGCATGATGATTAATTTTGAAAAACTGTTGTATGATGTTCGGAAGTATCTCCTATTGTCAAAAACAGTTATTTATCTACAAAAAATAAAGTTTTAGTAGGACAAATGTGTAAAATTCACGAGAAAACGCTCGGTGGCATCATGGCGTCTGTTTGTGTAAGAGGTGACGACACCATTTGTCAGACTGTCAATTAAAGATCTTATTAACAGTAAAGTGATCGCCGATTATATCCGAACAAAGTACACTTACATATAAGTGACGTAAAGCGCTCTGATTGGTGGTCAACTTAATATGGCAGTTTGTTGAATTTTATAGATTTTATAATCCCATTTAATAAATACATAATTTTAGTGATTCTACGCTACTATCATCATGCCCATTGCCGCGCATCTTACGTAATTATAAACTCGTACAAAAGAGGGGCTCTTTCTTTCTTACGAGTTTATACGTAAAGAAAGGAGTAGATACCTGCTATGATATATCAGGATGTGTTAGACCATTTTTTTAAATGTTTGTATTTATAATTTGTTGATATTGAATTTGGTTTGCTGATGAGCCATGTATGCATACATGGATCAGCTGGACCGCAGTGACCCCATTGCCTCGCATAAGCCCTTTATTGTTTCCCTAATTGAGGAATGCTAAATTGGCCTTGCTCAAATTCTTGTTTTTTTTTTATTTTATTTTTTTTATATTTAAGCTGCCAAAATGACTCTGCCCTGCCTGATGGAAAGCATGAGCAGAATCCAAGAGTGGTGGTCACCATCCTGAATGCGAAAAAGAACAATGCAGTATGGTGACCCACACTATGGCAGCCTGGGGTGAAAGGGGATGGTAAGGGGGATAGGGGGCGTTGGATTGGGGTATGGGCCTCCGGTATCCTCACTCACTCGATGAAACACAGCGTAAGCGCTGTTTCACACCGGTTTTCTGTTCTAAAGGGATGACCTGTATTTGGTTATTTACGGCCATACAAACCCTATGCTAATCATGCTTATTTAAACTACCATGGTAATGTTCACTTCTTCTGAACCTTGTTCTCGAATAAGGTTAAGGTGGGCTATAACTTTACTCTCCAGGAGGCGGTGTGGCTGGCCACCAGGTGTGTCTTCCTGGTGGTCGGGCGCATCGAGGCGCTGGGCTTACGGGTGGCCCTGGATAAGACGGAGGCCCTGTTATTTCATGGGCCTCGTCGCGGGCCGCCCTCCGGCGCCTCCATAGTGGTCAACTCGATCCTCGTACCGGTTCAGGCCCAGATGAAGTATCTGGGTCTGATCCTCGTCGGTAGATGGCTCTTCGAACAGCACTTCCGACAGCTTGCTCACAAGCTGTCGTCACTGCCTCCGCCCTAGGGTGACTTTTGCCCAATCTGGGTAGAGCCAGTGTCGCAACGAGAAGCCTCTTCACGGGGGTTGTCCGGTCGATGGCGCTGTACGGCGCACCGGTGTGGGTGTCGGCTCTGACCGCCCAGAATAAGGCGCGCCTCTGGCGGCCTCAGAGGGTATTGGCGGTCAGAGACATACGCGGATACCGCACGGTGTCGACCGAGGTGGCGTGCGCCTTAGCCGGAACACCCCTGTGGGAGGTTGGAGGCGGAAGTACTCGCCGAAGTTTATCGACGGGTGGCTGGATTCCGGGCGGAGAGTAGCGATCGCCCTCCGCCCGAAGAGGTACGCGAATGGCGTGAAGCCGCCCGTCGAGCCACTACGGTTCAGTGGTCGCCGCGGCTGGAGGTTCCACGTACTGGTTTCAGCACAGTCNAGCCGGAACACCCCTGTGGGAGGTTGGAGGCGGAAGTACTCGCCGAAGTTTATCGACGGGTGGCTGGATTCCGGGCGGAGAGTAGCGATCGCCCTCCGCCCGAAGAGGTACGCGAATGGCGTGAAGCCGCCCGTCGAGCCACTACGGTTCAGTGGTCGCCGCGGCTGGAGGTTCCACGTACTGGTTTCAGCACAGTCGAGGCACTCCAGCCGGTCATCCTTGAGTGGGCGGCAGCACGGGACCCTTTCCTTCCAACTGACGCAGGTGCTTTCCGGGCACGGTTGCTTCGGGAAGTACCTCCGCTCGGTCGCCAGAAGGGAATTCAGTCCCGCCTGCCACCATTGCGACTGCAGTGAGGACTCGGCCCAGCACACGCTTGCAGTATGCCCGCTTGGGCGCCGCAGCGTCGGGCCTTCACTGCAGTCATCGGAGGAGATCTCTCGCTGCCTGCCGTCGTACGCTCCATGGTCGGCGGCGAGAGCAATTTTACCGCGGTCGCGACCTTCTGCGAGGAAGTCATCTCGCAGAAGGAGGCGGCTGAGAAGGTCCGGGAGGACGACCTCCACTCGGACCATCGCCGGCGAACCGGGTGGCGAAGGCGCGCCTATCAGCACCTTATTCCGCCCTGAGTGTGGCCGCGGATGGTCGGGACGGGTTTTCCCCGCCATCCGCTTCACAGGCCAGCCGCGAGGGGGCGACGTTACGCGTGTACCGTGCGTCGCCTAATAATTTCAGAGTTTTTACCATCAGACGGAGCCCGTTTCAGTGCGGGCAGGCGCTGTGAGGGTCCGGATGGGGTAAGAAAGCAGTTCCCGGATCCCTCCCGTCTCAGGTGCAGAGTGGCACACCATGTGGTTTTAGTCGGTTCAATTCCGACACACCGCCCCGCCGCAAACCCCGGTGGGGTAAAGGCCCGAGAGGGTTTCCACACGTAAAAAGAAAGTGCTTGAACTTTACCACGATCAAATTGAAGTAATTTAGATTTTTTGCGCGTAGTGACTAGAGATTAGGACTTAGATAAAGACTTACCGCGATCTCCGAGGAACAGGGGGTCTTCAATGTGTTATTAAATGGTCACTTTCTCATCGTATGCATGCTGACATGGCTACACTTGTTTAACTGCTATAAAACATGTTAACCTACTCGGCTGCTACTAATTCACGAGCTCATATTCACTTTATAAGGTACTATGAACAGGATATTTAATTTTTTGATTTTCGGTAATTTCCTTAGGTAGTATTCCCCCTATACAATGAAGAAACGTTCAATGTGGTTTTATATAGTGAATCTTATGATGGATAACATAAACGACAATACTAGTGTCTCTGACTATGAATACATTATTGTATTAGCTTTTTTTTTCTTTTTTTTAAATATAATTAAGCTGTCAAAATGACTCTGCCCTGCCTGATGGAAAGCATGAGCAGAATCCAAGAGTGGTGGTCACTATCCTCAATGCGAAAATGAACAATGCAGCATGGTGACCCACACTATGGCGGCCTGGGGGAAGGGAGATGATGAGGGGGGTAGGGGGCGTTGGATTGGGGTATAGGCCTCCGGTATCCTCACTCACTCGATGAAGCACAGCGTAAGCGCTGTTTCACACCGGTATCACTCCGGTCGAGCCGGCCCATTCATGCCGAAGCGTGGCTCCTTAAGATGGTTTATGGTTACTGATATTAATTGCCTATATTATGAACAGCATAATAAACATAGCATACCATCAAATAGCAAACAGCTTAACACATGACTACCAAGCACTAAGCTTTCACATCGCCCAATGCTTATTACGCTTCCGATTATTCCAAAAAATACATCCATTTCGAGAAAACTCTAAAAAAACTAGCCTAAGTTACACATTATATCATCAGCTATCTGAACGTGAAAATCACGTCAAAATCGGTCCAGTCGTTTCAGAGATTACTCGGAACAAACATATAGAAAAGTTATTTTGGTATATGTTATGTATGTAATTGTATACGGTGCATACACCGTATATACATTTAGTAAAATGCGGTTATTTTAATATTGCAAACAGACACTCCAATTTTATTTATTTGTGTAGATGCGTACCTATGAATTTAAAATATTAAGGTCTTAGAACCACCATTTTGAATACTATTACACAAGTCTTACCTAGTTATCACTAATGATCATCATCATCAGCCTATCGCAGTTCACTGCTGGCTATAAGTGTCGCCAACTACACGATTGTTTTTATATTTCAGAAAGTAGGTAATTTTTAGGGTTCCGAACAACAAAAGGAAAGAACAGAACCCTTACAGGATTACTTTGTTGTCCGTCTATCTGTCAAGAACCTTTTTCTCAGGATCAGAAAATCGTGGATGTATCAAGATGGAATTCATATGGAATGCTCAATTCTACTGTCCCTCAGAGCTGAGAAAAAAAACTTCTAAAATCAAAAGATACAGCCGTTTATGCTGCAAATTTTCGACTCTCGCAAGGAAATCAAAATTCCTGTGAACTCAGAATCTTAAAATTTGGTACTAAGCAAAGTCTTATACCACGGATAAAAGAAAAATTGCAAAAAGCATAAATTTTACTTATATGCTTACAGGTTTGTACGTAACCCCGTTTTTTTACTTTTGACTTACACTCTCGTGAACTAATTCACATGATGTATTATCTGCTCTTAAGATATCAGTTCTAACGACTAGCATTAGGGGAACTATTAAGAGATATATCTGACACTTGATATGAGCTGATTAGTACAAGCAGCACTGTCAGTTTCGCTATTGTTTTAGATAAAGCCTTTTTTTTCGAAGCTATGTTTGCAAAACTGTTTATTATTACTGATCTAAACAGAAGAGGGTTAAATTTAATTAGATACCTAGTTAAATATTAAAAATATACAGCTACCTAGAACTATATAATATAAGTTAATGGAATTAACTTACGAATGATTAGCTGCCGTAAACAGAATGATGTATTATAGCACAGAAAGTTTCAAAGTTAACTAGAAAACAATTTCATATTAGAGATCATTATGATTATCATTTCACCCTACTTTTAAATTTACTTGGTATCGGCGCAATTGGACTTTCGTTTACCCGTACTTATTTCTACCATCTATTTTATTATTATTTTTTTCCTCCTCTTTAACGTTCCCATTGAAACTTTCGCACCTTCGAATACCTAAAGCTCTTCAAGCTACTTAGTAATAGTTGGAAGAAATAAAATGTCACTGAGTTAGAGTAGAACTACCATATTTATTAAAGGCAAGTCTGACTGCTCCTTGACATAAAAAACTTTTCTAATTTATCACAATTGCTGGATGTACACAGTCAACACCTACTCCTTCATTGAACCATACTATGTACTAATTTATCCTATTAGCAAGGTGACGCAGTTAAAAGAGCACAAGAGACTTTAATTAAATTCACTGTTATATAAAATAATAGAGTAAAACAACTTTTAAACACATCTCTCAATAATTAAGTCAGTTATTCCAAAGGCGACCGCTTGTCAGTACAGAAAAAAACTCACAACAGAGAAGATATCGCAACAGCTTAGGCCCCCCTCCCACTCCGCTCTTCTCCTGGTCACTAATTTCTTTAGTTGGAACGATGAAAACCCAATATGTATACGGAAAGTTTAATAAGCTATTAGAAAGTGCGAGAATTAAAAATAAACTCACCAACGAAAAGTCCAAAAACTAAGAGTACAGGCATCTTGATAATAACAACTAAATATCCATAACACAGCAGAAACTTTTTTCTTCACTATACATTTCACATTTTATACTGCCATGACTTCGTTTCACAAGTCTAACTGAATTATCAACGACATATACGATGCCATTCGATACCAAGTTCCGCGCACGAATTCCGCAAAATTATTTTTTCGTAACACGAGAACTGCGAAAAATTCAAGGGTCGGTACGTGTGGATGACGCCAGTATCTTTATTCGACTGCGGCACAGCATCCAGTCCTGCACCTCCCCGCCCTCCTAGATTTTCCTCCCTCACTCACCCCTCTCGCGCCCTTATCGCGATCCCGTAATTAGATAAATGTCATTGCTTTTGTCTGTGTTTTTTTGCTTTTCCTCCAACGAATTTTGTCGGCCAATGTAATAGACTCCGCGTCGTTTGAGACGCTCATTTACGTAAATGCTGTTTATGCTTGTAAAAGTTACGTCAGTGTGTGTGTACTTCAATTCTGCGCGCGAAAATATGTCTCGACTATATATTGCTAGTAGCTAGTTTATGAGGCTTCCGTCTCGCAGCTCGCCGTTTCCACCCACTTCAGATTTGTTTTTATGGCAGTTTTTTGACAGGCGACATTGTTGGTATACTTCTTCTTTTTATTGTGCTTCAAGTTTTGTGAACACCTATTACCAAGACTTTTAGTAATGTTTGCGAATATTTTATGAATGCAATGCATAATGAAAAATATTAATACAAAACTACTTAAAACTCAATGATAGGAATTGTTAGACATATAACCTTTTAGAAAATGTCGAATCTAGAAAATTACCAACGTGGTAAGAATTGAACAAAATTACAGTGAAGTCGTTTCTGCGATGGGGATTAGTGCATTCCGAACTCTTGAAGCACACTTGCAAGAAATTTCATTTCAGTTGATCCTTTTGGATGAGTTTTATTCGTGCGATATATTGCAAAACGAAATCAGGGAATTCCTGGAATCCTAAGCTACGTATTATTGTAGAATCTCCTAAACGCGCAACAAAATATTTTAAGTGACGTAATGTCTGCAGAGTATAAAATTGACTCTATATTTGAATGTATATTTAACAGAAATTTAGTTCAAGGCCAAAGACTATTTAGATCATAGTCAAACAAATGGCAGAGACGATTTAACTTATTTATATCAATATAGGTTGGTCTTAAAATTGAAAACAGAAATACATTTGGAATTAGTGTGTAAAATACCCCTTTGAGAACTATGCTTCTGCCTATGAGGGGCTTATCCAAGAAAACGATTCATAAGTAATTATTTTAGTATAAATGAGGGTGATGATGAAGAGAAGATTACCTAGAGACTTTCCCAAATTTAATAGGGGGAGCATATAAAGCACAGGAATATAGTATATTTTACACCTTTTTTATTTAATTTTTACATATGGTGCCAAAGTCACTGTACTCTGCCTGATGGAAAGCATAAACTGTTATTTTAGATTATAGATTAGATTATATTGATCTTCTGTGCGATGAGGGTAGTACCGACCCGGTCGAGCCGGCTCGTTCATGCTGAAATCAGAGTGGGTCTACTACCTTTATAAGGTTCATTCGCTTCTCGACCTGGATGTGTTAGGGATTTCTACATGTAAAGAAAGTGGCAGCTGCAACAAGACTGCAAATTCGTATCTTTTTCAATGTTTTCATGACGCCGACAGTCTACTTAGACTTATTAATATGGGATATTCACTGTATTGTTTATTGTAATTCGAATTTTGAAACAGAGTTACTCATAATTTGCTTTAGTTTGGATATTAACAAGTAAAATAAGAAATGTCTACATGTAGTGAAATAAATAATAGATTTGTTTCGTGTATTGCCAAGGCAAAGTTTAAAGGCGCAAAGGACGTTTACATTATTAAACAACGTAGTTCTGTAGGTGTATAACTTTTTATATTGTTCGCCTACTTTGATGAAATATAAAATCCAGCCAATCGTATGTCAGACGAAGACTCTATAAAGTTCCGTAGCTTAATATTACTCGTTTTAGAATAGAATAGAATAAACTTTATTGTAGGCCAATTGATACAGATATATTTGAGCTAAGCAATATAATGACCAAGTACAAATGGCGGCCTTATCGCTAAAAAGCATCTCTTACAGACAATCTTTAGATGGACAAATCGACTGTAGAAAAACAAAATCATTTTAATCAAGTATTATCACTCAGGTATGTGTGTGTTTCTGGGTTGTGTATTTGGTTTTGTATGCAATGAATTTAAATAGGCCTGCTGGATTTGTGATTAGTGGTCCTGATTGCTGAAATAGAGGTTGATAAATAATAATATGATTAACAGGATCATTCAATAAATTTTTGTTTCCACTTGTATGTATTTAAATTGATGAAACTTTATCACCAGTTTAGTAACTATAGTGAAGTCTCCGCCTAGTTTGAATTCAAACGACCATGTCTAAGAGGCCTAGGGTTATTGGTATATAAGGTAATATATAAAAATTCTTCACAGTATATATACAGTATATACGCGTAAATGTTCCGGTCGACTACCAAAATGGATAATTATTTTTAAAATGTTTATTATTGTTAGAACAAGGGTTGTTTAGAAGAAAATCAAAAGTAAACTAAAACTGTTATATTTTCTTAGACTGCGATTATACACTGCCAGTGGGAAGCTAAAGTGGGGAAAACACTAAAAAAAAAGTTTATTGTGAAATTTAGAGAAAATATTCAAAACAGAATAATTAAGGCTGTACGAAATTTACCAAGACAGGTAGTTGTTAATATTTTTAAACAATTAGAACAATTTAAGATAGATAACTAAAAACCCTCCCGATTTTTTATTGAATTGTGGGCAAACGATCAGACGTATCACTTGATGGTAAACTATTACCGTCGCGATTAGCGCATTTGAAGTTGCGTAAAAAATGGGGGAGAGGTCAGGGTATGAGCCTCCAGTATTCTACCTCACTCGGAGAAACACAGCGCAATATCACTCATCCGGTTGAGCCGGGCCATTCATGCCGAAGTGTGGTTCTTACGTGGCGCAAATTAAACCGCAAACGAACGAATAGACAGACAAACATTTTGAAAGTGTAAAAGATTTAGGTTGGATTGTGCATAACCTAAAAAATACTACATCTTATTTCCAAATATAACTAATTATTCCAAAATATTATACTATGCGTGTTTAATCATTAAACTTGAAAAAGTTTCATACACTTCACGCTCAATGCTTTTAAACCGGGGGCAGTGCGTCTTCTCATTTTTCATAAAATATTTAAGACAGGTTAGCCATCAACAGATAAACTACTGCCAATCTATTTGCCGCAGCTTTCTTCATATTAAATTATTTTTAATTTCCGTAAAATGTATAGGTATTTATTTAATTAAAAGTAAGTTGTGTTTGTGCAAAATTCAACAGTGGTCGATTAGTTAATTAAAGGTAGACGCAGACAGTTAACGCGGCTAGATTAAATTTTTCTTGAATAAATTTTGATTTTTCATTGTTTGCGATCATTCGTCAGTTCACAGCTAACTCTCTTTTTATTCAAGTTCTTTTTTTCTTAGCAAATCAAGCTTTTTTTAACTTTCTTTTACTGCAACTGAGTTGCTAACAGAATTGATGCAGGAAAAAACTTTGCAAGTTAAACGTTCGTTATTTGTTTATATTACAACACCTTTTTATGAAGTGTTGTGAAGAGAATAATAAATCTGATATCATCTCTGAGTTCTTGAAATAGCGTAAATTCAAGGAAGCGTTTTAGGGCTACTCGCACTGACTCGCCCACACGAAGGATCCTAATAAATTCGTCCCAGCATTCACTCCCCACTCAGCATTCCAACAAGCCCCAACTATCGTAGACTCTTTTCAATTCTTGTCACTATATCTCATTTCATATCAACGAAACTATGTGTACTACATATAAATTTAACAAAAAAAAAGAACTTAAACAAAATCAGTAAGAAGCATAAAAGATCTTTTTACAAACTTTTTTTTAGTTTCACCTGTGGAGTCCAATGAAAGGGCTTAAAATAAATTTTTACAGACACGTAATGAAAGCTTGTTTTAAAAAAAATTCTCAAGTTAATCACTCGTTTTAATCACTTCTTCATTCTTCCAACTTGATATGCTATTAAAAAAATTAAAATGAAAGAAAAACGACAAAGCTAAAAGTTATATTATCAGATTTACCAGCAGCTTAAAATCTGTGGTACCGGCTCCGTCTATTTTGGCATCAGATGGTCATGCGTTGACTTTTAATTTACTATGGGGAATGAGACGATGTCTTTATATCATTAAGCACAATTTACTTCCCACTTTTATAGAATAAAGTCATATTTTCAGCTTTGTAAATCAAGACTCGTTAGCTCAGAGTGTAAGAGCCACATTTCATAATCAGACCATCGGAGGCCAAAGGTTAAATGAATTCAACCATAGGAATTTTCTTTAAAGTAAATTTATGCTGAATGTACATTTGATTACTTTAAATTAGCGAACAACCTGAAAGTATTTCATGCTTATGAATGTATTACGAGTTTTTGCCCGCAGCTCCGCTCGCGTGTATGTAGGTAATCGCGATAAAAAGTACTGCATGTCCTTTCACAGGTATCAAAATATCTCCATGCCAAATGTCATTAATATCTGTGCAGTGGTTTTGCCATAAAAATATGACAGACAGAGTTACGTGAGCATTTATAATAATCAGTATGGATTTGTTACTTACACTGTTCATAACAGCCATATTCATTTTGAATAAATCATATAAATTACTATAAGAATGGCCGGAATATTGCACTTGATTTCATTCTTGATGAAAAAATCGAAAAAAACAAGGTATTTTTCATCGTTAGTAATTATCTAATTATCTTTATTTAAAAAATTAAAGAATTCTTTAAAAAAAAACCTGATTGCGTATAATTTATTTAGATTCTTTTTTTTTTTGGTGTACCCAGTGTCATTCTCACGGTTAAGATGAATCTATTGACACCGCTCACATAAAAATACGACTAATATACATACATACACTCGAAAAATATAATCCTTGTTCTTTCGCAAGCAGTCGGTGTAATAAATTAGATTTTTAGAGGCAGATTATTACATTAGTTAGCCATTACCACCTCCGGACTTTGTAGTGGGCTTGGGAGTACTGGCGGTCAATATAGTATGACTGTACTAGAATTGATAGGACTACGTATAACAACAATTGAATAATACCTAAGAAATGTTTTCACACAAGCATATTTTGCTGATATATATTTATAAGGCGCTTTCAAATAAGGCAACTCCTCAGATTTTGGTATATCAGCTTCACAAGGCTTCTTTCGACTTTACCAACAAATTGTGTAAACCTCAAACTTTTCCGTTTCCGTGTGGATTAAGAATTTAGAATACCTCCACCTCCATTCATCTCGTGGGTCGTATGAGGCGACTAAGGGAACAAACTACATAGGGCAACATTGCTACAAAAATAAGAGAAATTTGAGACATACCTTCAACCTATTTGGACAGCGTGACGTAGCCTCCTCCTCCATAAGCTAAAATCTTATGTTCAGGATGATGTAGAAACATCTCTGACCTTATGACTTTTCCAATCACAGGATAAATATGCAGATACGCAACTCTGACCCTTTTGATCAACTGCATTTTCAATTTCATCATCATCAAACCGGATGGCGTGCAATTGGAGAGCCCTATGTTCAGCATTGAACTGCGATAGGCTGATGATGATGTGAGACTCAGACGAGCAGACAGATCACTGGTAAGTGTGATCACGAGAATTGCTTAACAGTGGTTTACTATGCGGTGATTTTAGTGCCCATTCTTAATTGCCCTCGGTCTACCTATGTACCTGAGTTTACAGCAGAAAAAATTTTTTTTTGGATCATCCGTATGTATTGACGAAAAAAATATCACAGCGAAAGTAATTGTTCTTGGTATGGTCCACCACTTGATTTACACAGCTAGACAATGTGTATTAAAGACTGAAGCTTGTCTTTCCCACGGTTGAACTCTTAACCTTACTATTTTTTCCGTACCTAAATTTAACTTTTCCGTTTTTCTGACTATAAACACATACCAGGAAAACTTAGAATCAGGTAGGCAAACCTTCACGAAAAGGTCATTTTTTGCAGAAGCGTCACAAATATATTTTGAAGAATACTTAATTAGTGACTCTCATAAACTTTCAAGTTTGTAAACAAAATAAGACATATCTAAATCACATTTCCCACATTTACCTATAATTTACTAATTTAATACTATGTAAAATCATAATCGTTTATACATCATTTGATAGATTATTTAATGAAAATTTTAATGCTATAAACATTTTATATAGTCCCGATACACTTTTTTTTTAAATCGTTATTTTAATGAGAGTCGGGAGTACTCCCAAAATCGCATTAGACTGAGCCATATTTGACAAATTTTCTTTAGATGCATTTGATACTTTGTATTTCCTTTAGGAGTTTTATCAACCTAAGCTGCAACTATAAGTATTTTGATAGGTCACAAATTCGTCAAATTCAAAAATTTTATGCATCGTAAATGGTTAAATCATGAAATTATTTTACCCCTTTGAGAAAAATATATGCTTCGACAAATGGGTATAAACCAGCCTGGACTAATACCGTGACCTCAAGTAAAACTAATGCTAGAAAATACTTCCAAATCTTTTCACCGAATGAGTGAATTTATCGGACACCCAGAATCCCTTATTTTGGGAGAGCCACTCAAAGGGTAGCTAAGCATTTGTGTCTCGATTTTCAAGCTCATTTACTCCCAATTCTACAACTCCATCTTTAATTCGATTCAATAGAAAATCATATTGAAGCTACCCCTTCATTTATATACTCTTTTCAACTTAATATAGTAAAGTATTTCCTTCTGCTAATTAATAACTACAATTACTTTACAATAAAATTGGACTCATGTTACTCACAGCTCGCTCGTGTATTAAACTAAGCGGAGCTTTTCCTATGTTAACAATATTGCCAACAAACATGAATGACATAGAAATTACCTAAATACTAAATTACCTAAATTACCTAATAATTACCTAAAAATCCATTTGAATTAAATTACTTACCCTTACTGACAGATTCATTAAGGCAAGGCCTAAGCTGCAGGAACTATAACCTCGAAATTGTGGCAGCCAATTTTATTATGTTACTAGCTTTAGCTGACCTGGCGAACTTCGTAACGCCTTATTTTTCTTTCAATATTTTTTTAAAATTTGTTTTAGTAATTATGCCCGCTTTGATTTCTTAAAGGTAGTGAACAGTCGCGGACAGAAAAAATCCGGTTATTTTTCTTCTATACAAACCTTGTCCAAACAATAACGAACACATAAAAAAGAATTATCCGATTTGGTGCAGTCAATCGAAAGTTATGCGCGTACGTTTCAGCAATATATTTTTATTTATATAGATAAGTACTTACTAGGAATAGAATTTTGGAAATTGCACCGCCAATGAGGTTATAATATATGATAATATATATACACGATTGCATGTTAAAGGGAGTCCGTCATTTTTAAATTTAAAAACATCAAGCGAATGAAGCTTCTGGCAAATACTATTTTAGTAATAGATAAAACCAAATTGCGAGAAGTAATATTTCTTCGCCAATGTCCGTAGATGAAAAACTATCAGTAAATAATAAATCAAGATTCACTTCAGTATTTCTGGCCACAGTTTATCTCTGAAAAAGGGCCTTTTATTTTCGGGATAGGGTGGGAATATATCGTGAACAACAGGGCCGGTCACGTAAAGGGGACCTGTGTGGAAAAGAGGATATTCGTAAGGTCGTGAGTGTCACGTGCGAATACATTCGAGAGCCCACAATCGTGGAGAATTTGCCGTAATGATGAACAAAGACGTTTATTATCCTTATCATAGTATGTGTAAGAGATCACTATGAAATAATAAATGTTTCCGTGTAATTTGACTTTATGTATTCTTCTTCCCGCTCGTGCTGCTCATAGCGGAGCGGTTATGATCACTTTGAGTTGTTTCATTAGTGGTAGAGGCGGACAATAAATACCTTAGTGTAATTTCTTAGTTTACTGGCTTTTGCCCGAAGCTTCGCTCGCGCAGAAGTAGTTATTTTCATCCCCTATTTAACCCCCTCAGGGATGGCATTGCCAAAATTGTTTCTTAGTGCTCATTTACGTTATGTAAAGAAATTACACGCAAAATTTCAGGATTCTAGGTTCAGCGGTTTGGGCTATTCATTGATCTCTGGGTATCTTAGTCACTCACTCTCCGCTTTTATATACATATATATTCAAGGCCTTCATCCTTCTTTTTATCATTCTTTTTATTTCCTTATGAAGCGAATACATTTGTTGCAACTCTGATACTAGTTATATTGATAAAAATCTACAAAAAAACAACCAAGCCACAAAATCTGCCAAAAAAATTTTGTAACTGCTGACCATATATTTTAATTTGATGTAAATCCTTTCGAATATACATATATATATATATATATATATCTTCTAATTATCTTAGCAATTAACATAAGCGTAACAATTTTATTTTATAGAAAACATAATAAATTCATAATTGGAAAATTGAAAAATTGTGAAAAGTAGAATGGATAGTTTTTATGAAAATGTCCTCTCGTTGTGTGATGTGATAGTGTGATGTGAGGTGATAGTGTGCTATATAAGTAGTCTCTTTTTTCAAAATTACATTGATAAAAATTCACGACATGTCTGAATACTTTTAAATATTTATGTCCATTTCTATTTGTATGCATTTTACAATACGACGAACAATTAAACAAAAAAGTAAGTGAAGTGGGTAGAAAATTATAAACCAGTTTAAACGTAAATTGTTCGACTTACTCTTAAGCAAATTTTAGTATACTACTAACGAATTTCTCAGTGATAAAGGAGTATAATTAAATACTAGTGTCTAGACTTTAAATAAATACAATTATAATGCCTAGACGTAAGATAAGTTTATAATATTTAAAATTTGTACACTAGAAATGGTAGAATATAAGGAACGTATTATAATGTGATAACATCTTTTGTACTATATTGTAAAAAAATATTTCGGTCTTTCTTTCTCATAGGTCAAAACAGTCAATTCTGTAAACTACGAAAAAAATAACTTAATACATGAATCGCTTAGTAAAAAGTTAGAAAATATTCACTCTGCTCAGGTCCTTGTAATTAATAAGTAGCATAAAACTAGCATGGCTCCCAAAAACCGAATATTATTGTATTAAACCTAAACAAATTTCAAACAATTTTATTTATTTTATTTTATAGGGGTGATGTACGGTAGAATAAAATTGAATGACAAAAATTATAATATTACCGACTCCTTGGTAATTAATTATTTCCGATAATTCAGTGTGATCTTTAAAAATACTAATATATGAAAGTATAGTAATCAGGTATTCGAGTTTAATTTCGCATTGCAACACTTTTCCATTCCGTTTTGTTAAGGCGCCTGTTAGGGTCTGAATGAGTAAGAAACCTTTAAAAAAAAGTTGCTAATACACATTTTTTGTAACTGAAATGTTTGTAAGATAAATTAAGAGTTCAAGTTTTTTTTTCACCTTGGTGGTATGTCTATTATGTTTTGATTATGGTTCTAATCTGCTGCTGTTCTAAAAATAATAAAATTATTTTAAAGTACACAGCGGAAATGGGGAAAGATTGGTATGAAATAAAATTAAAAATGTATAAATGAATGTAACCAATAAAAAAAATAAATAGTAAAAAGTTTGACTCGTGAAGGATTTGAACCTTCGGCCTCCGAAAGTCATATTTGACGGTTTGTAAGAATCCATTGTTGTATATCGGCGCTCTACCACTGAGCTAACGAGCCTTAGCATCTACGTGTAAAATCACGCACCGCTATCGTCAAAATGACGTCAGTACTTACAGTGTCGTGTCTGGTCGTGAATTGTAAGTCATTTTATTACACCTAATTTACATATAGATACGAGCACTCATAAATATTTACGTCTCTATATAAATGAAAATGAATCACCGAAATTATTGTAAGCGCATAACTTCTGATCTACTGCACCAAATCGGATAGTATTTTTTATATGTGTTTATAGGTACTGGTATAACAAAGTTTGTTCAGAACAAAAAATAACTGAAGAAATAACTTTTCCAGTTATTTTTGGCCGTGACTGTACACTACCTGTGGAAAGCTGAGGCGGGCATAATTACTAAAATATTTTTTTACAAACATTAATTTAGGAAATATTTACGAAAGAAAAATTTGCCAGTAGGGAGGTTGGCAAGTTTTTTTTTTTTTTATTTAGGGACAGACACAATAAATGTCTATGTTATGAAACTTCTGACTGCATGGTTGGGCTAGTGGTTAAAGGTCCCTGGGAGGGGTCCGGATGGCGTAAGAAAGCGGTTCCCGGAACTTTCCCGTGTCAGGCGCAGAGTGGCACACCGTGGTGGTTTAGTGGGTAGTCTGGCGAGTCAGTCAGGAGTCCCACACGAAGCGAACCCCCTGTCCCCGCGGGGCGGAGGGGGGGGGAGCGAAGTGCGTAAAAGCATTCAACCACGTAAAAAAAAAAGCGGTTAAAGGGGTCATCACGCCACTCTCTACTGCGCCAAGTGGTTCACCTCCCCACATGGGACAACACTTTGTGTAATCCACAAATTATCTTTCTGAGTCTGGGTATTTTTAGTGTTCGTTCCATGTATTTTTGTAAAGTTACCCGCAACCCAGAATGTATATTCCTATTTCGGGAGTTGTCTCTAAAAAAACTGCTGTGATACAAAAAAAAGTACTTCTATTACTGTCAGTCTACACCGCTCTTGGATAATTAAAGCTCAACTGAGTCACAGTTCTTCCTTTGCATTTGCATTACTGCCCCTTAAGCCGTTCCTCCAAAAATAGAAGGCGGGTATCCAGTAACTAACTTATGAAAAGACTTGAAAGAATAACTGAAACCCGGTGTTCTGTGAGACCGTCACTTCTGCCGAGGAGTTCTATTGCTGCCACACTATATAGCTCTCAATCTCACTCTTTACTTCTTCTGTCATCATCTTCCTAACCTTTATTATTCCTAAGATTAATTGAGAAGACTACTAGTTTAACCGGTTTAACCTGAATATCGGTATTTCCACGGAGTGGCTGGCATTGGAGCTTCGTAATCTTGAGGGCGAACTGAATGCGATCGAAGGTTCAACTTACCGTACTAAATGTCTACACCTTCTCTAGGATCAATAAAAATATTTATCTCTAGTGCTGGTTCAAAGTAAACCACACTTGTTAGCTTTCTACTAAAATTTAGATTATTTACATTACATTGCACAATATTTACTCATTTTTATCTATACCAGTAAACTGAAGTACTAAAGCCGAATTCTTTTCCTTTTAAATCTAATCTGTTTATTTATGTATAAACAAGTAAAACAAAAACATTGTCCCCTTTGACGAAAATTATGGGAACAGAGGAGTGTGAAATTTAGCACGGTTAAGGTTTATTTGGAAATGACCTCTCACTCTCTCACTAGTGATCAATAAATAATTATCTAATTATAAGTATTGGATTGCTGCCAATTATGATCAGCAGAATCGTAAGACTCCTGCTAATTATGATTAGCAGAGATTTAAGTTCATTACACTGAACGATAAATGCAAACACGATCGTCGAATGATAACATATTCATCGCAACTAAGTGGAAATAAATAGTCTAATAAAACCAAAAAAGTGTGCCATATTTGCCAAGACCTATGCTAACGCTTCAGCCAGGAAAGATAAGATGTTTTAATAATAATAAATACTTTCTGACATTTTAACACACAACGCCATCTAGTCCCAAACTAAGCATAACTTGTACTATGGGTACTAGACAACTGATATTATTACATATATATATTTGTTTGTAAATACATACATATTATGCATAGAAAACACCCAAACTCCGTAACAAATATTTGCAGATCATAGAAACATTTGGTCCGACCCAGGATTCGAACCCGTGACCTCATAGACAGCGTTCGCGTACGCTGCCACTGCGCCAACGAGGCAGTCAAAGTAGATGTAAGTTTATTGTCTTCTAGTTTATTAATATACACTCAAACTTATTTAGTATAAACATATTTGTTTATTTATCTTCATTGTATACGGTACGCAAAACAATAGAAAAGATGACTCAAAACGCATGTAAGTGTAGCAATCGGCAGTATTTAATAACATCATATTAACACAATCATGTTATTTCAAGAGTCAAAAACAATTGAGGATAAAAGACAAATAATCGGCCAAGTGCGTGTCAGGCTACGCATAAATTAGAGTTCTGTAGTAACCTATAAAGGCAGGATTGTTATTTATTACTATGAATAATGTTCACTTATTATTACGTTATTTTTGTATGAAATTTTTAAAAGTAACCGCATTTTAACCGCACTTTGTCGACGTAGTAAACACATGATATATTCATAGAAAGTTTCATCTTTCTAGCACGAGCCGTTTGGAAGGTAAATAATAATACTACAATTTTATTGTGTCATATAATTTGTTTACTACCAGCAGAAGACTCTGATAGGTATGCTGGGGACGGACTGGTGCCAAGATGTGAAGTACGAAAACTTAAAACTTGTTTTTTTATTGAATAGGGGGCTAACGGATAGACGCTTGATGGTAAGCGATCACCGCCGCCAATGGCCCCCGCCGCAGCAACACCAAACGCGACACAATTGTTCGACACAGTTGCCGGCTAAGGAATACGCTCCCTGAAGTTATCATTTAGAAATATTTATAGATTTCTGTCTTATCAATAAATATTACATCAATATCTGTGACTCACAAATCATTTCCTTTGAAATGATAATTATCAAGGTAAAACAAGTACTGCCGTCATGTTGAGGAAACTAGTGCATAATTTTACTCTCCTGAACCAAGACTCATTAATTCAGTGGTAGCTCGCCGATGCCAATCAATTCTATACACTTCAAGCGTCTTCCTGTTACCGTTATTAATATCGAGCAAAAACAGCTAAAAATCACGTTTCTTGTATGGGATAAAAATAATATCAAAGGGTGTATTCAATATTAATTTTGTTATGTTTTTAGTATTTTTATTACAGCAGCAAAACAGAAAACATCGTTTGTGAACAATTTAACTGATGGCGACAGACAGACAGACGGACTGATCTTTGTAATAGGGTCCCGTTTTAACCCTTTAGGTACGGAACCCTAAAAATGAGTTCACTATAGCTTTTTAAATTGAAAATGAATAAAATATAATTTAGCTCACACAACATCTTCGAATGGCACATATTTTGTTAGTTTTTAATGGAAGGCTTATGAAAGAAATCGTACGTTTTAAATGTTAACTAAATTTTATTGAACCGAATAGTGTAAAACATAAGAGCATAAAATTTTAAGCCCTTTTTTTCGTGCAGACTTTTTTTAAATTCCATAGAGAGAGAGTACTTAGCGCCTTTTGAGTGAGGGATTTGTTAGGTATTATGCTCTTTAAATTTATGCACCAAATATTTATAAAAAAGCGGCCAGATGCGAGTCGGACTCGCGCATTGAGGGTTCCGAATAAACTTACAGGTATATCATATGATGAAATAATGAGTGCTATAAGATGTTGCTTCGTACTTAATTTTAAGATTCTGATTTTACGTTAAGTCCCTTGCAGCATAAACGGCTTGATCTTTTGATTGCGTTGGCTTAGAAGTTTGATTTTTTCATAGCTCTAAGGGACAGAAGACCCCAGTATTTGTAATGAATTTCAGTTTGATACCTCCACGCGTGCCTGAGAAAAGAGGGCTTCACAAACAGACAGTGCGGACACAAAGTGATCCTATGAGTTCCGTTTTTCCTTTTGAGGTACGGTACCCAAAAAAGTCGGAGTAAAACATTTGACTCGTGAAGGATTTGAATCTTCGCCCTCCGAAAGTTAGGTTTATTAGGATTTAGGGAATTCATTGGTATCGTCGCTCTACCGCTGAGCTATCGAGTCTTTGTACTCGTGTACGAAAAAACACGCACCAAATTAGAAATCAAATTAAGTTCCGAATTCGAAAGTCGAGCTTATTGGAGAGAAAATTAAGAATCAAATCATAAGAAAGAATTAAATCCGAAACTATCAATGTGATCGTTTCGGATTTCACTCACCAACGATTTGAAGAAACATAAGATGTGCTAAAGAAGGTTATTGTTTGTATGTTTTTGTTTGGACTTGTATACAAACAAATAAAGTGTTATTTGAGGTGATACAAGTCTAGTACCGCGGGCAAACTACTAGATTTATGGTGACGATGATAATTCATGAAATTTAATGTTTGCATTGGTGAAATTTAATACCGATGTAATTTTTGTCAAAAATCTGAAAAGGACACCTATATTGCTTTTTCTTTGTCTAAAGTCTTTGTTACCCATTTTACCAATTAAGGGTTGATTTTTTAAAAACCCTTTGATTTAAAAAATATGTTACATGCAAAACTTGAAGTTTCAAAACGAAAAGCCTATGCAATCTCGATGCTTCATAAAATTAATGGTGAACCCTTGTTTCACCCCTTTAGGGAGTGAGCTTTAAAAAATCCTTTCTTGGAACACACCTGCATATAATATATGCCAAATTTCAGCGCAACCCGCTGATTGGTTTAAGCTATGCGTTGATAGGTCAGTCACTGAGTAACGGTATCCTTTTAAATATACTTTTTTTTATGTAAGTTCCTGCCCCAGTGGCTCTATTCTGTCTTAAGAGAAGCACAAGCAGGATACAAGAATGGTGGTCACCATAATCATTGCGAATGCAGTCAATGTAATAATAAAGCATGGTGATCCACACCATAGGAGGCCTAGTGATACTTCTGCATCATTGGACATCCGGTCTCGCGCTCACCAACGAATTGAGCAAAATTCATATTCATAATTTTCAACATTTAACTCATGGAGAAGTGTGATCGACGTTTTTGACTTCGTGTAGCATAAATCCTTAATAAGCTTATAATATATAATAATAATTAAGCTTTAAAATATGCTTCTTCATAAAGTGCTTCAGACGGTATCAAACTTAAACCATACAAGAGTAGGACGAATAAATTGATTACAGGGGCTCATAATAAACACAAAGCCAATTATATAAGCATTTAAGGATATCTTCCTTTCAGTCTATTTCTTCATAATCATCTTATCAGTTTAAACCCTATCGATGCCCCTCACGCATACAATAAAAAGCAAGGAAAGAACATAAGTTTCATGAGCTTGCGCAGAAAGTTTACAAAGAATATCTATTTATATATCTGTTTACAGATTGTGTGTAAAATGACTCAGGAGTAATGACCACGACATAAATGACGTCATGTTGAGGGAAGCAGTGCATATTTTCATTCAAGAGTACTAAGACTCGTTAGCTCAGTGGCAGAGCGCCGATACCAAACAGTTCTTATAAATCTACAAATATGACTTTCGGAGGGCGAAGGTTCAAATCCTTCACGAGTCAAACTTTTTGTTTTTAATTTCTGATGCACGAGCGCAAAGAGTTAACTTATAAATCCTCGTTTGAAAGGTAGTTCAAGTATTTTTTCTCAAAAAATTGATACAATTTTCTTCAAAACCAAGATTTAATAATTTCATACTCTCTTTTTTTTGAACATCTTATTTAGTTTTTACTAACAATCTTAAAGGCGGAAGTTTATTTCCTATTCGTTGTTTTGTTGACCGTAAAATATAAGTGCATTTAATTGAAAAATGAATCTTATTTATAAAGTTGTGAAGGCAATGCACATTTAAAGTGCACAAATTACTATGAGTACTCTATTTAATCATCATAATTAATCAATTAAATAATTCTGATAAAATGAAAGTGCAAATTGTAGTGCATTTATTCTGAGGATGACTGTACGTTGAATCAAATTTTGTTTTTATCCAGTTATCATTATATCGGAGATCGTTTTTTGTTTTTGCGAAAGACGGTCCCCATTTCAGGTCATTCACATTTTTTTATTTTTTATCATTAATTCCATCACGACGAAGACTTGTACACTTATAATTAAGATTTTAAATACTTGACATTAGTAGAAATATCTGATCCGGCTGGTTGCCATTTCATCAAAAGAAGAAAAAGAAGCATTGTGTCGCCTGAAATGACTGAAAGTTTAGCTCCAAGCAAAGTTTTGTTACTACAAGAAAACCATGACACTACGAATATTCTTTACATTTAATCAGATTTATGTCTTCTTCTTCTTTTGATGAGATGGCAACCAGCCGGATCAGCTGTTTCTGCCAATGTCAAGTATTGAAAGTCTTCAAGTCTTCGTCGTGATGAAATTAATAATAAAAATTATAAAAAAAATGTGGATGACATGAAATGGGGACCGTCTATCGTAAGAACAAAACACGATCTTTAAAAATCAGATTTATGTTTAGCTTCTTGAAATGACAAGGTGTCAGTTGGAATATAACTGTTAATTGACTCGGTGGCGCAGTGGTAGCGTATGCGACTACCGTGAAAGAAGTCTCGAGTTCGATTTCTGAGTCGGACCAAATTTTTGTATGATCTTTAAATAATTGTTTCGGAGTTTGGGTGTTTTCTATGTATAATATTGGTTGTTTTTATAATAAAAGTATATATGTATTAATATCAGTTATTAAAGTTGGGTACTAGACCCATAGTACAAGCCCTGCCGGATGGATTGGATGTTTTATGAACTCATAATTTGCTAAATTCAACTGAACTCGTGTATCTTGCTAAATACGGATGTAAATGTAGTGTTAAACATTATATCCGGATTAAATTGTGCTGCAGGAAGGGATAAAATTTTGAACACTGTATTTAAAAATTTCAAACTGTTATTTGACCTATATATATTCCAACTAGCTTTTGCCCGTGGCTTTGGTCGCGTTACGTTTGATTTTGAGCAAAGAAATGAATGTCAAACACTAAAACAATAACATAAGAAAAAACTATACATAACGTCTTCATAGACAATAGTCTTTACTAATCTAGGTGTCAAAACCACTGAACTATTGGGCTTACTCGTGAGCAAGTTTGTAGAACTGGCCATGCTAAGAGCTGTTTTCTTCGGTTTTCTTTCTTTCTTTCTTTCTTTTTATCTTAACTAGATCTTATCTTAATTTATCCCAACAAATTAAGATAAGGTAAGGTCTAGTTAAGATCGCAGGTTGGATGCAGGCCGCTACCGACCGGTCAAAATGAAAATCAACAGGGGAGGCCTAGGTTCAGCAGTGGACTTCTTGCGGCTGATATGATGATGATTATGAAATTTTAGTGTTTGTTCTTGAGACTTTTTAGTGACATTGCGAATTAGACACTGAGGGGAAACTGCCATTTTTAAATTGAAACGGAATATCGTTTGTAATTAAAGCAATTTGTGTAATGCATACAGCTTTTCCTTGCTGATATTTTAGATAGAATATGTTTAGAATAAGGTGCGCTCCTGAAATCACTTAAAAAAGTATTATCATTTTTCAAATCAGGTGATAAAACATGTCTAAATAACTTCAGACCCATCTCGAAAGTATCGTGTTTACCAAAATATATGAAAAAATTATAAACAATAAGTTGATAAATTATCTCAATGACAACAACCTACTTTCGCAGAACCAATTCGAATTTAGCCAAAGAAGATCAACTAATCAAGCAGCCCATCACATAAGCAACCACATAGCTAACAATCTGGCTTTCAATCTTTCCGGCTCCATACTTTTACACAAGCTTGAAGCGCTTATGTCAAACATATCTTTTACTAATCCAAAGATATATGCACATAGCTGCAAAAAATTCACTGATATGCCTGTCCTTTATTTGTAAATACCAATGAACTGCAATATTTAGGTGCTAATCTTGAAACAAACTTCCATTTCTGGAAAAACACGATTTATAATGCACAGGATCAAGAAAATGAATATATATATTTAAAAACCTTCGCAATGTAACCGATTACATAATAGTAAAGCTCGTGTAGTTAATGTAGAAAATGAAATGTCAGTCAGAAAGAAATCTCAAACTACACACACTTATTGCAGTATATCAGGGGGTGGTGCAGTCAAGTCAATAATATTGACTTTAGAACGCGCTCAAAGAGCCGTGCTTAAGGTAGTAATTCCCACTTCCGCCCATTCATATTTCCTACACCAGCTTACATGGCTTATAACGTACTTACAGTAAAATAGTTATTTATTTTGCACACCATTTTAAAACAGGACACTGAACTTAACTCCATTCCGTTTGATAAGAGAAGGAGGGCTATAGGGCTATGCTAAAGACCTCAAATAAGCCATAAATTTGTTTATAGATTTTATTTCTAGTTAGGATCTTCATTGTACAGCAGAATTAATAAAGTACTAAACTACACATAAATACTAAACTAAACATAAAGCCTTCACAGCCTGAATAATACAAAATTTATGTTCGTACATCTTAGAAACATTGAGGTAGTCTTTAAAACTATTATATGCATATTTCGGGATTTGGTTTCTTACATTTACAGTGTGTACACAATTGTAGAATTTGATATTTTCTAATAATCTATTTTTTATATTAAATTCTTATCTAATTACCGTAACCTATTCACAAATTTTAATTCAAGCGATATGAGGCGCTCATAGCCCAGTTGCACTCAGTGATTTGAAATAATCACCGAGGGTAAGCAATGACAGCGCGGTCAGTACCTGGACGGGTGACCGCTGGTGGCACGTTACCATGAGCGTCTCCGTGATTCGGAGGTCACGTTAAGCAGTCGGTCCTGGTTGTTATCATAGGATAACAGTCGTGAATCTTAGTTGGAGGCCTTTGGGCGGCTTAAAAGCATCCAACGGCAAGATTACGTAGCCACAACGTTGTCTTGCTAGTCCTCAACCCGCACTAACCAAACATATAGTTACAGAGATTTAAGAACTCATGATATCAATAACGATTCAAACAAAAAACGTTATGGTTTAGGGGACAAACAAGCAAACGGTTCACCTAACGGTAAGTGACGACTACCGCCCTTAGGCACCTGCAACTCAAGAGTCATAAGCGCTTGGCCACCTTTTCAATCCAATTCCTTACAATCAGGTTCGAATAATATGGGCTCAGATACACTCGAAACACTCGATGAAATGAAATGAAAGAAATGCTTTAAACGCTCTTCAGTTTGTAATATTAAAATAGCTGCTCCTTACTAAATGCATTATGTATTTACACAATAAATGTCCCTATAGGTACTTACATTGGTATTAGCACCAAAGGTTACATTATAATCGGAGATCACTGGTAATTCTTAAAATTTAGAATATTTTTTTCCCATTGACTTTATAAACATTGTACTATGATAACTAATGTCATTGTTGTGCAATAATGAAGGTATACTTTATACTCTAATTTTATTTACATATTTTTTACAGTAGATAATTGTTTTTATCGTATAAGAAGCAAACAAACATAGGGATAACCAAGTGATTACATTCACTCCTGGACACATTTTCAATCCATTTCCTCAGAATCAAGTTCGAATAACTAGGGCTCCGATACACTTGAAGAAAAAAACTAAATAAATGCTTAAGACCTGTTTCATGGTCTTTTTTCAATAGCGAGCATCAAAAGAATTTTTTTTACGTACTTCCAAGAACGAACTATGTATAAAATGACTCAGGAGATATGACCACTGAAATGATAACTCATATTACACTACTGACGTCATGTTCAGGAAAGCAGTGCATATTTTCGTTTTCGAGTTCTAAGACTCGTTAGCTCAGTGGTAGAGCGCCGATACCAAACAGTTCATTGAAATCTTACAAATATGACTCTCGGAGGGCGAAGGTTCAAATCCTTCACTAGTCAAACTCTTCTTTTCTCTACTAAAATGTGTTACTATTCGATACCCAAGCATAAAGAGAGTTCACACCTTGTAAAATCCCTCGTTTTAAAGGTAGTTAAAATATTTTATCTCAATAATTTGACACAGTAGTTTTCAAAACTTAGGCTAAATAATTTCACGTTCTCCAATTTTGGAAATGTGATTTAGTTTTTATTAACAATCCTAAAGGCGGAAGTTTCTCTGTCTTTCATTGTTCTTTTGACTATTGAATTTCTATGTGCATATTATAAAGGAATCATAGTTTTATATTTATTTTTGGTTGTCACTGCAGTAACACATTTGCGATCTTTCACGCGTATGTAAATAGAGTAAATATTATGGAAATGTAGTGAATCCGTCTAAGACTCAAGTTATTGTTTTAACAGTGCCAGATTGGTATCAAAAATAGACTGGACACAACTACCGAACTTAACTTTAAGTGGTTCCCTATTACTTGTGAGCTCTTGTGTTAAAAATCTAGGCATTTATATTCACAACACCGTAACTTGGGGCCCGCAACTGCGTGAAGTTATTCGAAAATTGTTTGCGTCGGCGAGGATTTATTTCCGATAACAACATATACTGCACTTGTTCTATCCCTTTTTCCGATACTAGAATATGTTGATATCAGTTATCTCGATATCAAGGAAGAGCAACTCGACAAACTCGGGCGCCAATGTGATCATGTATCTGAATATCGCAACTTACTTTAGTGACTCCCAATTCGCCTTCGACGGCATGCTCATATTCTTTCTATACTTTGTGATATTCTATTTCATCCGTGCACTCAACCTTATTTGAAGGAACGCTTTATTTTCCTCAGTGACAAACATTGTAGATTCTTGGGGTCATCTGAATCTCTATTATTATACATATTGTACTCAATATAAAGCGTGCCAAATCTCTGCCTATATTTAAAAAATGGTCAAAAACACCATATATATATATATATATATATNATATATAATAGAGAAAACGTGAAGTTTGTGCATTAATTTATATGTTTTAATTTGTTTGTATTAATGTGAATTCAAATCTCTTTTTTTATGTACTTTCATTTCAATATAGTCAATTCTATTCTTTGTACATATTTGTCTTTATACATTTTAACACCAATACTACCAATTAATTTCTCTTTTCACAGTCGCTTTTCCTAAACAAAGCTTGCCTTTAAAAATGCTTGTTATCGATATCATTAAGCTCATGTATGTATATATGTACAATAAAGTTTATTGTAAAATATTATAAAGCTAAAATTTTTATTTATTTGGTTGAATGCGCTAATCACAGAAAATATTAGATCGATTTGTATTATTATTTCTATCATCACGCTACGACCACAAATCTTATCCTTTTAGCCCCCATTGCTTACGCTGCTTAAACGGTTAAAGTTTTACCAAAACATTGTATGAAAGAATTATTCCCCTTTAAAAGATCTAAAAAAGTACGCACAGCACGTGAATTTTAAGGTGGGCTATAAAAAGAGAAAATAAAAAATTTGACTCGTGAAGGATTTGAACCTTCGCCCTCCGAAAGTTATATTTGTAGATGTGAAAGAATTGATTGGTATCGGCGCTCTACCACTGAGCTAACGAGTCTTTATAAAAGCGTGCGAAAAACATACTGGCTTCCTCAATATGACGTCAGTAGTATGATATGAGCTATCAATTCAATGAGCATGACTCATGAGTCATTTTATACATAATTCATTTATTTGGATGTGTAACCAGAAATCCTTTTAATACTTGCTGTCAAAGAAAGCTTGTTTTACCCGATATCATAAAAACATCCAATGCCAACCATACTAACAATATAAGTACTTAACACTTATAACTATATTATAACACAATAATTACATTCCCTATCAAGGAACAATGTTAATAATCAAAACTACACTATTGCTTTTGTTTAAATCTTAGTTCGCGTGTTTAAATTCGTTACTAACCGTAATTGTTCAGCTAACGAGTATTTTTAGTTATAATATAATCTACTTGTTATTTTGCATCCCATGAATTTGCATTCTACAGTACTCTATAAAAGAACGAAAACAACTATCAATACTACAACTCGACTAAGCAACACACTTTGATAAAATTATAAATCCTATGTCATTATACTAATCTATCGACACATCTTTAACTAAAATCGATTTCGTAGTTAAGGCAGAGCCACGGTAGAGTGACTTTAGACTGTTAAAGCTATCATTTTCTTTTTGGCTTAGTAGTATATGTAGTCATATGAAAATAAGTAAAGAAAATAAAGCATATCTTCAAAGTTTTAAACATATTATATTGGACTCCAACCTCTGCTTTGTCCAAGCCATTTACTCATTATTTGAGGTCGACTCTCCAAGTTCTGCAGTGGTAGCACTAGGATCTATTTCAGAAGATAGCCTTCAGGGCGACTAATGACATGAATGAGCCGTTGTAGGCGGCTTAATCTCACCAATAAGTTCTTCTGAGGCAATTAAATCTAACTTTCGGAGAGCGAAGGTTGAAATCAAAAAATATTTTACGATTTCTATTTTAAGCATTTTTTAATCAGTTCATATTTTATACCTTAATTGGCGTCAATGTTATATCTCTCATATATGGCTGACGGAGGCAATGCCTATTGCGTAAAGTTAGCAATGTCAATCATACTTCTCTAGAAGTTAGAATTGAACTAACTGTGTGTATTTTGCTCAATTTTCTTTTACCTTCTACATTTCACAACACCATATTGCTAAAAAAATAGGAAAAAGTGTACTAATTGGAGTACTCCATAGTATTTTTAAACTCTTCCACGAGAGGTAACAAAAGGTTCATTTTTAATTATCTTGAGTTATTTTCAAAATTCAATGAAATACTACATCATAATGGTAAAAGTCAAAACATCTTAAACAATAAGACACGGCCATCTGATGAACTTTTACATAAATTAATTCGTGTTGTTTATTATAATTACTTACAATCGTTGATCAAAAATGTTGTGTCATAACAATTTATTACCTATTCACTCTTGGTCGTCACTAACTAACTACTATTACTAACAGCACCATACTCAGTAATTAAATTTTTGTTATTTCTGGCAATAAATGCTGATCTGATGAAAATTAAATTTGATCTAACGTACAGTCGCCCTAAACAAGAGGTAGAGATGCAATTTAAAAATTCATTTTATGAGATTTTTTTAAATTCACCGTGATGAATACACGAAGAATTTAAAGTTAATTGTCCATTTCAAGTTCATATTGCATTCAAAAATTTGTTAATGTGATTCATTTATGAATTATAAGCATAAATAATTACTACAGTCAACCGACCAATAAAGAAGTGGAGAGGGAAACTTCCGTCTTTAAAATTGATAAAAATAACTAAATTAGGTTTCGATAACAGGCGAGCATAAAATAATATAACTTTATTTTTGAAGATCATTTTACTAAATTTTATAACGTAAACTTCCTTTCGAACGAGGTATCTTCAAATTATACAGCTCCGTAAACCAGTGCATCAAATAGTGACACATTTTAAAAAGAAACATAAGTTTGACTCGTGAAGGATTTGAACCTTCGCCCTCCGAAAGTCATATTTGTAGATTTGTTTATATTGATTGGTATCGGCGCTCTGCCACTGAGCTAACGAGTCTTAGTACTAGTGAACGAAAATATGGACTACTTTCCTAAACTTGACGTCATATACATGAGTTATCATTTCAATGGTCATGACTACTAAGTAATCTTACACACAATCTGGGTACAGATATGAAAAGAGATATTCTTTTCAAACTCACTGCTCAAGCACTTGAAACTGATGTTATTAAGTTGCTTTTCATCAAATGCGTGAGGGTATCGAGTTTCGATAGGGCCTCAGATAAGAAGATTATGAAGAAAAAGACTGAAAAGGTTACCATGCTTTTATAACTCTTGAGTTGCAAATCACCAGGGGCAGTGGCAGTGTACCATAAAATAAATGCTATGTTGACTCAATTCAAACCGTTCTAAAAATATAAACTTATTAAAATTTCGGACAAGAATTACGTAATAAGTTAAACTAAAGCTGAAAGTTTTTTTTCTGGAATCTTTATTGTTTTGTTTAAATTCTTATAAGCTATGTACGATACAAAAGAAGAGGTACTGAACATGGAAATAATATTCAAAATCTGAAATACTGGCTTTGTGTTTGTGTAAATCTATTTATATATATATATATATATATATA
>PKRV01000113.1:751458-767608 GCA_003709505.1 Hyphantria cunea
TATATATATATATATATATATATATATATAAAACACATAGTTCTTTAATAACTAATGTAATTATTGTGCAATAATGTAGCTATAGGTACTTATTATGCGTATGTTATTATCTTTGTTGGTATTGGATGTTTTTTATCGTATAGGGACAAACAAGCAAACATGTCACCTGGTAGTTAGTGATTACCTGCAATCAAGAGCCTCAAGGGAGTTGCCGCTCTTTCAATTAATTTCTTCAGAACCAAGATCGGACAACTTGAACTCCAATAATCTTACGCACTCAATAAAAACCAATGGAAAATTGCTTAGTATTCCTTTAATGAGCTTTCTTTGACAGTGGGCATTAAATGAATTACTGTTTACTTATCTAAACATGAATTGTGTATAAAATTGATAACTTATCTGACACTACTGACATCATATCGAGGAAACCAGTGCATTATTTTGTATTTAAATTATAAGACTCGTTAGCTCAGTGGTAGAGCGCCGATACAAATCAATTCTTACAATTCTACAAATATGACTTTTGGAGGGCGAAGGTTCAAATCCTTCACGAGTCAAACTTTATGTTTTCACTTTTTATAAGGTATCACTATCTGATGCACAAGCTTACAGCACTGGTATACCTTATAAAGCCCTCGCTTGAAAGGAAGGGCAATCGATATAATTTAAAAAATAATTTTATTTAAATTCATGTTCTCCTGTTTTGGCCAACCTGATTTGCTTTATATTTACGATCCTAAAGCCAGCAGTCTCTCTCTTTATTTCATTGTTCTATTGAGAGTAGAGTATGTCTGTATTATATTACATTTACAAATTTTTGATGTAATGTGCAATTGTAATGGACGAATTACTGTAACTACTATGATTAGACATTATAGTGATTTCATTTAGGTAGGTCTTATTTTCTTTCTTATGCTTCTGTCCTCTATAATTTTCTAGCTTAGTTGGCTTATACGACACAAACATATTGTATTTAATAGTATGCTAAGTCATAATAGTGTATTAGAAAATTCTCATAAAGTGGATTTACACATTCTAATGGAAGAAAGTGTATTTGCATTTATTTTTGAGGATGACTGTACATTGAATCATATTTCATTTTCTTAGTCAACGCTACATTGCCTGAAACTATTAAAATAAAAATAATAATTCTAATGCTATTCGGACCACTTTCATATATATAAATAAATAATTTTGGTACCTTCTGACCGCTTTTCATGAAGGAGCTCATTAAACCTACTACTCCGGTGCTAGGCGCTACTGAGATCTGTTCTGACGATTCCAAGGTATAATTAGCATACCAGGAATAAACTTTATTCCTAGTAAACTGTTTTGAAGATAATTTAAGCACTCACATAAAAGTAAGAAATCAATATTTATCACCTAAACATGTTTTCAATTCATAGATTGGTGTCTAAATATTAAGTATATGTTAGCTACAAATCCGTCACTGATAAATCACGACCCTTGAAATAATTACTACTTATTTTAAAAAAGTAATGTTGTCATGTCGAGAAAACCAGTTGATATTTTCGGTCGTTTATTGTAAGACTCTATGACGTCGATACCAAGCAAATTCTTACAAAGAAAATAAAACCTTACTTTCAGAGAGCGAATTAAAAGGGCAAATTAAAAATATTGTGTCGTGACATTTTATAATATAAATATTTAATACAAATTTCACTTTATTGACAACTCTTAAGTATCTACTTAGCTCTCAGAAATTTCAGGCGATGTTCTGCTGCACAAAATTTGATTCAACGTACAGTCACGCTCAAAAAGAAATGCACTACAATGTGTACTTTCTTTTTATTTTTATGGAAATTTTGAAATTGACTATTACGACTTCATGTAGTATTAAGAGTAATTTTTCCATTTAAAGTATACATTGCTTTAAAAGTTTGTAAATATGTTTGGTATTAAATGATATCCACACAATTTTTACGGTCAATAGAACAATCAAGAAGAAAGAGAGAGAGAGAGAATGACTTCCGCGTTGAGAATTGTTAGTAAAAATACATTAAAACAGGTGTCCAAAACAGGAGAGCATGAAATTATACAGCCTCATTTTTGAAGACCATATTTTATAAAATTATGGAAAGAAATTACTTTAACTGCTTTTCAAATGAGAAATGTATAAAGCAAAAAGCACTTTCTGCTTGTGCATCAAATAGTAAAATGTTTCTAAACAGAGAAATTAAAAAATATGACTGGTGAAGGATTTGAACCTTCGCCCTCCGGAAATCATATTTGTGGATTCGTAAGAATTGTTTGGTATCGGCGCTCTGCCACTGAGCTAACGAGTCTTGACAAAAGAGTGCGAAAATACGCACTGGTTTCCTCAACATGACCTCATTAGTGTGGTATGAGTTATCATTTCAATGCATTGGCATGACTCCTGAGTCATTTTATACACAGTTCATATTCGGATGATTAAACAATAAATGTATAATACCTACTGACAAAATAAGCTCATGAAAGGGATGTTAGGCTTTTATTTTGTCGCTTTTCATTGAGTGCGTGAGGTAATCGGAGCCGAAGTTAATTGAACTTGATTCTTAAGTAAGTGGCTGAAAGTTTGGCAACTTCCTTGTGACTTTTGAATTGCAGGTGCCCAGGAACGGTGGTAGTTACTGATTTCCAACTAACTTGTCTGTTTGTTTGCCTCCTGTGCCATTAAAAACATGCAATACCAACCGAGCTAATAATATAAGCATACCAAGTACCTATTCCCACATGATTGCAAAATAATTATATTCATTATCAAAGAACAATATTAACAAACCGAATTACAGCTAAAGATTTTGTTTCAATCTCTCTTGATTTGTGATTGCCTGTCTAGTTAACAAATATCTAGAGACATAAATTTATACTACTTATTATATTGTGTTCCATGTATTTGCATTCTATAGTAGACTATGCAATACAAACAAGTACATTCAAAACTTTAAGAATTATGATCGTTTTTTAACCACCAGGTGACCTTTAGTGCTAACTGTGATGTGATTATATCTTTGTTAGCATGTTATTCGTTTTCATTTCCTATAGTCTTATTTTAATATAGTGGAAAAACTACAAATAAATTTGATATTACGATGTATATTTAAATGTCTGGTCAGTAAAGTAAGAATTGAGAATGGATGGCCAAAATTGAAATAAATGGATAATAAAATGTTATGACACAATATTTTTATTTAAAATTGTAATAAATAAACATGAATAATACGTACTCGTTTATTATTTCATTCATATTTTTAAAAGGTTTGTAACATGACATAGTCTCTGATTTATAATATGATAAATATTATTTAAAAAAAGTACATCTTGATTTATAAGTCGTAGATTATTATGTTTTTATGTATTGATGTATTTGTGGATAAGTTAAATATAAAAAAATGTACGTTGCTTCTACGCCTCTCCGAGTTATGAATTGCCATCAAAACTGCAATTCAAAATTGAAAGCCTTTCCAACACTACAACCTGTAAATGTATATGACCTGTAACGTAGCGTTCCTATACGTAGCGTGCTATTTATATATTGAAATTGCCAGGGCACCAGAGCAGATAAGAGCAGCCCCTAATAACGGAGTATTATGTTTAGATGGTACTGAAATAAGACCATAGTAAATAAAAATTAATAACTTGCTAACAAAGCTTTACTCATATCACTAAAGATCATCTGGTGGTTGGATAACGATCAAATTCTTAAAGTTTGAATGTTATGTATTATTTTCGTTTAACTTTCATTCGGTGTATTAATATTCTTTATCTTTAACTTTCATTCGGTGTATTTATATGTTTTTAAGATAATGAATTCTATTATTGTGCAATCAAATACCAACAAGTACTTGGTACGTTTATATTGATAGCTCGGTTAGTTATAGAATTTTTATGACACAGGAGGCAAACAAGCAGACCGGTCAGTTGATGATCAGGGCCTACTGATCACTGAATACTCTCTGGACAACTGCAATTCAAAAGTCGAAAGGACATTGTCACCCTTTCAATTCCTTCCTTCAGAATCAAGTCGGATTAACTTTTGCAATCATAACCTCACGCTATATATTCAAATATGTCTGTTTAATTATCCAGATATGAATTGTGTATAAAATTAATCAGGAGTCATGCCCATTGAAATGATAACTCATATCGCACTACTGACGTCATGTTTAGTAAACCAGTGCCTATTTTTGCACTCTATTGTCAAGACTCGTTAGCTCAGTGGTAGAGCGCCGATACCAATCAATTCTTACAAATCTACAAATATGACTTTCGGAGGGCGAAGGTTCAAATCCTTCACGAGTCAGACTTTTTAATTTCTCTGTTTAAAATTTGTTACAATTTGAAAAACAAGCTTAAAGTGCTCATACCTTATAATGCATTCCTCATTTGAAAGGCAGAAAAAGTATTTATATATATATATATATATATATATATATATATTAATATGATTTCCAAAATTAAGAGCTTTTTAGATTATCCGATCCGAAGTTGGTGTCGGACGACGATAGCTAACTGCCGATAGCAGACACCATCTGCTGTTTTCACATATATCCGACAAAACCGTTATATATAAATATATTTATATTAACAATATGTATACAATATAGAAAACTTTATTTTCTGTATCTCTTCATATTCATTGCAAGTCCCTCTTCCAGGTTTTCACATACTTCCCACCAGTTACTTTCTTGGAGTACTTTATTTTTATATTCTTCGTATCTTTTATTCCACAAGCATGGTTTTGATTCTACTAGTCCCATGCATGTAATTATGTCGTATTTAAATGATGACGCCGATATCGGGCCAGACAGTATGAAAGAAAGATACATATTAAATACTTTTTACTTCCTCCGATATCGTATTGGCGACCGACACCGATATGAGATCGGATAATCTAAAAACGTTCTCAGGCTGTATAATTTCATGCTCTCCTGTTTTGGACACCTGTTTTAATGTCCTTTTATCAACAATTCTAAAAGCGGAAGTCTTTCTCCCCATATCTCTCTTTTATTGTTTTGTTGACAATAAAATTTGTGTGCATATAATTTAAAATCAGACACGTTTACAAATTTTTAAAGCAATATATACTTCAAATGGAAAAATTACCCTTAATACTATTTTAAGTCGACATAGTGATTTACAAAACTCCGGTAAAAATAAAAGAAAGTACACATTGCAATGCATTTCTTTTTGAGGGTGACTGTACGTTTAAACAAATTTTGTTATTTTTAAGGCAGAATAACATCGCCTGACATCACTAATAGTTAAGTATATTCTAAAGTGTTATCAATAAAGTGAAAACCAGACATGAATTACCAAATGTGAATTAAATAAATTAAATTATAAAATACCGCGACACAATATTTATAATTTACCCTTTTTAATTCACCCTCTGAAAATAAGGTTTTATTTGCTTATCTACCACTGAGCTTACGAGTCTTAGTATTTATGTTAAATACGGAAAAACACACTGGTATTCTCGACATGATATCAGTAGCATAATATGAGTTATCAATTCTCATGAGTCATTTTAATCACATGAATTATTTAGATAAGTAAACAGTTATTTTTTTGATGCTTAATGGCAATGACAGGGATGCTAAGCAATTATTTCGTTGGTTTTTATTGAATGCATATGATTATCGTAGCCCAAGTTTTCCAATCTTGATTCTGAAGGGATGAATTGAAAGAGCGGCAAGGCCCTTGAGGCTCTTGAGTTGCAGGTAAACGCTTACACTTAGGGACATGTTAGCTTGTTTGTCCCTTTAACTTAAAAATATCTAATGCCAATAAAGCTAGCAACAGAGGCATTTTAAGTAACTGTACTTACATTATTGCACAACAATTACAATAGTTATTAAATAACTATACGTTTTAAATATATTTCTATAAACTAATGACTCAGAAGTAATGGCAATCAGAATAATGACTAACATAAATGACGACATATTGAGGAAAACAGTGTGTATTTTAGCAACCTTTCGTCAAGACTCGTTAGCTCAGTGGTAGAGCGCCGATACCAAACAGTTCTTACAAATCTACAAATATAACTTTCGGAGGGCGAAGGTTCAAATCCTTCACGAGTCAAACTTTTGTTTAAATTTTTCAAAATGTATCACTATTTCATGCACAAACTTACAGACCTGTATACCGTATAAAGCCCTTATTTGTAAGGCTGTTAAAGTAAAATATTTTCTTTCATAAATTTGATACAATAGTCTTCAAAACTAGGGCTAAATACTTTCATGCTCTTTTGTTTTGGCAATCTGATTTAGTTTTTATTAACAATCATAAATGTAAAAGTTTATCTTTCCCTCTCTTCTTCATTGTCCTGTTGACAGTAATTTATATTTGCAAATAATTTCACACTCACTCATTTACAAATTAAAAAAATCCCTCCAATTATTATAAAATAGTGTACAACAAGGTAACTTTAATAAACTATAATCCGACTACTTAAAAAAATTTGATAAAATTTATTGAATCTATATCACCCAGGCCATTATTACGAATTTTTTCATAGCTCATTTGTTAAAATTGGTTCTGAGGTTTGAACGCTGCGGTGGAACTTACAAACATTCATAGACTGCTAAGAATAACGAAATAAAAATAAGGCTATATAATTTCATGCTCTCTTGTTTTGAACAATTGGTTTCGATTTTATTTACGATTTTGAAGGTTGCAGTCTTCTCTCTCAAAATTCTTAACGCAATATCTTCTTAAAATCGACTAATGACTAGTCTTAGACTTAGTCACTAGAGTGAACTAGAAAATTCTGATAAAATTAAAGTACACATTCTAACGCATTTCTCTTAGATGGTGACTGTACGTTGAATTAAATTTCGTTTTCATTAAACACACAAACGTCAAGTCACTAAATTAAAAACCAAAAATGAATGACCATGACTGAACTAGGAGCGTAATAAAATGTAGTGAGACAATATTATAAGTTATGATTGCAACAAATAAAAATAAACAATACGAATTCTTTTAACATTTTATTCAGATTTATATGACTGCCATTGTGGAACACTGATAGCGTACGCGACTGCTATGCTTGAGACCTCGGGTTCGATTACCGGGTCAGGCCAAATGTTTCTATGATCTGCAAATATATAATTCGGAGTTTGGGTATTTTCTATGTATAGTATGCATGTATTTAAAAAAAAAATGGATATTTGTTATCTCACCTGTCCATTTGTAGAATTAGCTTACATTAACGTATTGTATTGCACTCGTGCTACATTATGCTTCGGACAACGGATGAACTTTGACAAGACTAAGGTCATGTTCAAAGAACATGTAGGTGCCGAAACCGATTGCAATACACGGCGCTGCCCTCAAAATTGTTCAAAAATATGTGTATCTCGGGCAGACTTTGCAGTTAGGTAGAAACAACTTTGAGGAGGAGGTGAACAGAAGAATTCAGCAGGGTTAGGCAGCGCTTGGAGGTGCTCATAGCCCTGGATGAGTGACCGCTGGTGGTATGCTACCATGAGCCTCTCCGTGATTTGGAGGTCACGTTAAGCTATCAGTCCCGGTTGTTATCATACGATAACAGTCGTGAAGCATAGTTGAAGGCCTTCGGGTGGCTTAAAAGCATCCAACGTCAAGATGACGTAGCCACAACGTTGTCTTGCCAGGCCCCAACCCGCACTTGGCCAGCGTGGATACGTATGGCCTTAACCCTCTCCTGAGAGGAGACCAGAGCCCAGCAGTGGGACATTACGGGTTGTTGATAATTAGTGAGGCAGCGTTTGGGAAGCTTCGACGGATCTTCTCGTCATCGATCCCACAGTGCCTGTAGTAGTATTAGATAGGTTAATATTCTATCGTAAAGTGACAGGAAAAGCATGGTATGTTTTAGCCGGAAAACTGTAATGGCGAATGGGGTAATGGACTTAGCACGAGGAAGTTCAGAAAAGAACATTGTATTGTATAAGTTATTGTATAAGATATTAAAACAAGTAAAGAAACAATCAAATAAAGTTTCCAGGGATATTTAAAATAAAATAACACAACAATACAGTGCCTACAAATGAAAGTCTTCAATGAGTGCATACTACCGGTAAGTAGGGTTGGTCCACAGGCTTATAGTCGTTCAGCGTGTTATGGACAGGGTTACGCTAAGCGTTTCTCTGAAAGATCGCATCAGAAACAAGGTAATCTGGAAATTAACCAGGGTGATCGACATAGCCCACAGGATTAGCAAGCTAAAGTGACAGTGAGCTGGCCATATTTGCCATAGAACCGATAACCGTTGGGTTAAACGGATTTTGGAACCCGATGCCCCTAGGCCAACTAGAGTGATGAATTGTGCAAATCAGCTGGCGGGAGCTGGATGTAAGAAGCCGAGAATCGAACTAAGGTGCGTATAATTAAAGAGGCCGATGTCCAGCAGTGTGCCACGATAGGCTGATGATGATATAAGATTGGCGTTTTGTATGGGATGATTATGAAGTACTTTTTCCTTTTTGAAAATATATTTCGTAAATCAAAGTATGTACCATTGTTATCTATGCGCTTTCGCCATCCCATAATAATTCATTGTCTATGTCATGATCAAAAATTTGCTAAAAACTATGGGGCAAGAATCAATAAACTCTCTGAAAGCAGTTTGGACTATCACATCGGAGCTATATTTGTATCATTGTAAGAAATTTTCGAAAATTCATAAAAAATGGTAATCTGTTGGAGCAAAGTCCTGGGAGTACGTACACAGGATAGTTTTATTATTGTGCCGATTGGGCAGTTGAAAGTTAAATACATTTGTTTCTATAAAATAAATTTACACAATTGTATGTACAAAAGCCCATGAGATTAGCACTAAAGGTAGGCTCCTAGTTGGAGATAGCTAATAATTTTTAAGGTTATGAATATTTTTTTTATTTCAGTACCATTTTTGTTATATCGTGCATAAATTATATGAATTTAAACAAACCAATAAAGATTCAAGAAAAACTTTTAGCTTTAGTTTAACTTATTCATGTTCAACTATGATAACAAATGCAATGTAATTTTTGATCAAAATTTCAATAAGTTTTTATTTTTAGAAAGGTTTGAATTGAGTCAACATAGGATATATAATATTTGATGGTAGACTGCCACTGCCCCTGGTGATGAGCAATTCAAGAGTTACTATAGCATTGTCATCTCATGTCTTTTTCATAATCTTCTTTTCAGAGGCCAAACCCCATCGATACCCTCACGCATTTGAAGAAAAGCAACTACAGAACACATCATGAGCTCATTTAATTAGATGAGCCCCACGGTATCATTTCACTCTTAGGTAACACCGCGGGTCGAATCTAATTTTTTTTTGCCATTCTCGAATCTTCAGGCATATACACGAAAAATTTCACGAAAATTGGTTCAGCTGTTTAGGTGGAACTTAGAACGTCCACACGCACACACAGATGATGATATATATATAAAAGATATCTCAGAAGCAATGACCACTGATAACATCAGGCATGTTTAGGAAAGCAGAGCATATTTTCACTCACTGGTTCTAAGACTTGTTTCAGATATGTAAGTCTTTGCAAGATGACTGTCAAAGAAAGCTTAATATACCGATGTTTTTATCAAGTGATATGGTGAAGTGAAAGATTAAAAGGCGGTGGCTCTTGTGACTTCGGAGTTGCAGTTCTCCAGAGGCAGTGGTAGTCACGTAACACCACATAACTAATCTGCTACTTTGCCTCTTTAAAAAAATGCTTACTCAATTCAAACCGTGCTAAGAATATGAGGTTACTGAATTATTGCACAAGAATTACATCGTAAGTTCAACTAAAACTATTTTTTAGTTTAAATTTGTTTTCTTTACATTATTCCTAATGTTTATTTATTTATTCAAAAAATGAAAAATGTATATTTGTTAAGTAATCGTTCTGCAATTATTTTTTAGAATTTGACCCAAAATCCCGAACTTATTAGTTTTTACTTTTGGACCGTATTCCCAAAAAATCTGTCTTAGAACCATGGTCAGAAGTAAAGCAACGTTTTCTTAAATTAGCTTGTATTCATAAAATAATCCGTAGTTTCTGAACATCGCGTTCCAGAAAATTGATACTACACAATCTATCGGACTTAAGCGAAACTAATTCACATTATTTATATTAATCACGCTCCTTTCTCTTTTTGTGTTTAGCGTAATGTGTCGTTATACTGTTTATTTAATTCATTACAGTAATAAATAGAATATCACAATATTATTTCACATTTATGAAAATTTATTCAATCAATAAAATAAATAACAATAAATGATTAAGTGTATCATCACCCCTGTTCCATCTGTAGGTGTAGTAGGAGCCTACTAAGGGAACAGATTATACAGAATAACATATTGCAAACAGAAGGACAACTTGACACAGACCCTTTTTTACGTGTAAAAACCCCCTCGGACCTTCACCCACTGGGGCTTGCGGCGGGGCGGTCTGTCGGAATCGAACCGACTAAAACCACAAGGAAATATTATGAAATGATTTTTGGGGGAGGTACGGGGGGTGTCCTCTAAGGTTCCGCCTCTTACTGTGTAGAAGCGGGAGGCGTGACAGAATCCCACCCTGAGGGTTACTTCGATCATCCTCAGACATGGGGTACGGCAGGGGGACTTCAGAAGCCGCCGATTTGTTCCTGGAGCTTCTCCTGACTGCAGAGGTAGGCTGCCAGGGGGTTTCCACACACGCCCTTCGTCTACTCATGTAGTGTGTAGTGCGAAAGCAGCCCCTGCGTAAAAAAGGGTAATATCTAGTGTATTAGAAAGTAGTTAAAAAGCATATCCAAATAGTATGTCTATATTACAAAAAGTTATGGGTACACATCATGTCAACTATAAACGGTTACATAAGACAATAGAAATAAATATAGTCAGTGAATTTGATATATCTTGTTATTTCTATAAAATATAATGCTGCTGTACTAGCGAGCCGCTGAATCCGCAAACTCGGTATTGAGGATACAGCAAAGAACATTAAAGCTGCAGATATATTCTATACAAACAAATAAAATTGGCTGTTAATAATATTAAAATTACCGCTTTTTACTTAATGCATATGTATGTATACACGGTAAAACCTACCGAATAACACTTTTTTAGATCTTTATCTAACTGTCTGTCTATCTGTTATTAGACTAGCTTCGCCCTGCGGCTTTACCCAAGGTTACAACAATAAACGGGGGTAACATCGCGGAACTCAGCTAGTCTGTTATAAGGTCAGGTTTATTGTTTCATACACAATATAGTAAATCTATACATCAATGTCAATCGCTTCTCGAGACTTTTAACAACGCGATTCAATCTTCCTCTTAGTGCCATCTCGTGATAATCCACACCAACAAGTATAAACATCATGCGATATTAGTAAATTTTACGGTAAAATATTATTTTAATATCTTAATCGTCTTCTGTGCATTTGTTTGTTACTTAACTCCTCCTAAAAATCGATGGATGGACCGATTTAGATGAAAGTATATATACATATTTATAAGGATTCATGAATGGTTTTAATTTACAATTGAACCCGGAAGGTAGTGCTACTATCGCTTTATCTAAAAAAGTTATTCACCGTACATTCCTAAATTTTAACGAAACTTTTTGTTGCATGGATAGTTAATAATAATCTAATATTTTAGAAAACTTTAAGCAACCTATATTTTTTTAAATTTTAATGGCCTATGACATATAAGGTTAAAGGATACTCAAACACAGGACACGACATTCAATCACTATTGGTTTGCTACTGGCCAAGCTTTAAGCTGAATGAACTTGTGTGTTTGTATTTATTTAAAATGCAACTAGGTAGGTAGTTATAAAAACTTCGTTATAACCATTTTAGCAACGGAATCCAACTTTTTAATTATTATTTTTGGCATCTATAGTATGTGTAGTAATGATTTCAATTCAATTGTATTTCTTTTTTTGCGTTTGTTAGTTACCTCTTAACTTCTAACTGGGTGTTCCAATTTTGATGATTATTTTCATATTTGATTTGATTTAATAATAACAATTATTGTAGGTACATGATTATTATTTTATTTTTAGTGGATATTTCTTTTTAGGGTATGTTGTTTTTAGTTGTACGTATTTTCTAATTTAATTTAGATTTTTCATATTTATTCATTGTCATTTGTATAAATCATGTACTATATTTATTGAAACACATACATTAAAAAAATCACTTGCCAAAATCAAAACGACTGCAATATCATATTAATCCTGTATTATTAATCCAGTTAGCATGTCTTTATAATCGCTTCCAAAAAGCTTACTTTGTCGGTAACTTAAAAGAGTTTACTAAATTACTAATTTAAAAAAGGGAGTTGTTTGACTCGTGAAGGATTTGAACCTTCGCCCTCCGAAATTTATATTGAAGTGCATTACTTCTGGGCAGTATATCGGCGCTCTGCCCCTGAGCTAACGAGTCCTACTACATGCATGCAAATACATNGATGGCTGGAGAGCCTCCACGGTGGCGAAGTCAGCACGTGGAGTCTCCAGCCGCAAAGACCAACGATCCATCGTGGCTCTCGGGCGGTCTCGCGCCACTCGCGTACCTCTTCGGGCGCAGGGCGCATGCCACTCTCCGCCCGGAATTCAGCCACCCGTCGATAAACTTCAGTGAGCACTTCCGCCTCCAAATCCCACGGGGGTGTACCGTGCGGTATCCGCGTAGGGCTCTGACCACCAATACCCACTGAGGCCACCAGAGGCACGCCTTATTCTGGGCGGTCAGAGCCGACACCCACACCGGTGCGCCGTACAGCCCCATCGACCGGGCAACCTCCGTAAAGAGGCTTCTCGTTGTGACACTGGCTCCACCCAGATTGGGCAAAAGTCGCCCTAGGGCGGCGGCAGTGTCGACCAGCTTGGGAGTAAGCTATCGGAAATGCTCGTCGAAGAGCCATCTACCGCCGAAGATCAGGCCCAGATGAAATATCTGGTACGAGGACCGAGTTCACCACTATGGAGGCGCCGGGGGGCGGCCCACGACGTGGCCCCTGGAAGAGCAGGGCCTCTGTCTTATCCAGGGCCACCCGCAAGCTCAGCGCCTCGATGCAACCGACCACCTGAGAGACTCCCCTAGTGGCCAGGCACGCCACCTCTTGGAAGTTTGCCCCCCTGGCTGTGACCAACGGCCGGTGTCGTCGGCGTAACAGATTATGCCCAGCCCGGGGGTGAGTCGCTCTCGAAGGACCCAGTCGTACCCCACGTTCCACAGGAGTGGTCCTAGGACAGACCCCTGCGGAACGCCGCACGACATGGGTCGCCGTCTCGAGGTGCCATCTCGATCCTCGTACACGACGGTACGCTCCTCCAGATAGTTTGCCACCAGTCACTTCAGGTACTCTGGCACCCTGTGGTACTGGAGTGCTTCCCTGATGCAGCTGAATGGCAAACTATTGAATGCGTTGGCGATGTCAAGAGACACCGCCACCACAACACCGCCACAGCTCACCGCCTCTTCGGTCATGGCACTCAGGCGCATCACGGCATCGACCGTCGAACGCCCCCTCGGAACCCGAATTGGGCGTCCGACAGGTCGGGGCCCACCTCGCTGAGGTGCCGAACAATGCGGACAAAGAGAACCCTCTCGAACAACACCATGGGCCTTTAGCTTGAAACAAACCCTATACTAACCTGTGGCGGCCTTATCGCTAAGAGACTATATCTTACAGACAATCATGGGATGACAAGGAAATATTATGAAATGATTTTTGGGGGGAGGTGCGGGTGGTGTCCTCTAAGGTTCCGCCTATTACTGTGCAGAAGCGTGAGAAGTGACATCATCCCACCCTGAGCGTTACGCTAATCACCTCAGACATGGGGTAGCGGCAGGGGTACTACAAAAGCCGCCGATTCGTTACTGGAGATTCTCCTGACTGCCGAGGTAGGCTGCCAGGGGTTTCCACACACGTCCTTCGTCTACTCATATAGTGTGTAGTGCGAAAGCAGCCCCCGCGTAAAAAAGGGTAATACCTAGTGTATTAGAAAGTAGTTAAAAAAGCATATCAAAGTAGTATATCTGTATTACAAAAAGTAATGGGTACACATTATGTCAACCCTAAACGGTTACATAAAACCATAGAAATAAATATAGTCACTGAATTTGATATATCTTGTTATTTCTATAAAATATAATGCTGCTGTACTGCTGAGGATACAGCAAAGAACATTAAAGCTGCAGATATATTGTATACAAACAAATAAAATCGTCTGTTTGTAATATTAAAATTACCGCTTTTTACTTAATGCATATGTATGTATACACGGTAAAACCTACCGAATAACACTTTTTTAGATTTTTATCTCACCTGTCCGTCTGTCTGTATCTAGACTGGCTTCGCCCTACGGCTTTACCCAAGGTTACAACAATAAACGGAGGTAACATCGCGGAACTCAGCTAGTCTGTTATAAGGTCAGGTTTATTGTTTCATACACAATATAGTAAATCTATACATCAATGTCAATCGCTTCTCGAGACTTTTAACAACGCGATTCAATCTTCCTCTTAGTGCCATCTCGTGATAATCCACACCAACAAGTATAAACATCATGCGATATTAGTAAATTTTACGGTAAAACATTATTTTAATATCTTAATCGTCTTCTGTGCATTTGTTTGTTACTTAACTCCTCCTAAAATACCGATGGGTGGACCGATTTAGATGAATTTATATATACATATTTATAAGGATTCCTGAATGGTTTTAATTTACAATTGTACCCGGAAGGTAGTGCTACTATCGCTTTATCTAAAAAAGTTATTCACTGTACATTCCCAAATTTTAACGTAAGTTTTTGTTGCATAGATAGTTAGTAATAATATAATATTTTAGACAATTTTAAGCAACCTATATTATTTTAAATTTTAATTGTTTATGACATACAAGGTTAAAGGATACACAAAGACGACATTTAATCAATATTGATTTGCTACTGGCCAAGCTTTGAACTGAATGAACTTGTGTGTTTGTATTTATTAAAAATGCAACTAGGTAGGTATAAAAACTCCGTTATAACCATTTTAGCAACGGAATCCAACATTTTAATTATTTTTTTTTGGCATCTATAGTATGTGTAGTAATGATTTCATTCAATTGTATTTCTTTTTTTGCGTTTGTTACCTCTTAACTTCTAACTGGGTGTTCCAATTTTGATGATTATTTTCATATTTGATTTGATTTAAAAATAACAATTATTGCAGGAACATGATTAATATTTTATTTTTAGTGGATATTTCTTTTTAGGGTGTTTTGTTTTTAGTTGTACGTATTTTCTAAATTGATTTAGATTTTTCATATTTATTCATTGTCATTTGTATAAATCATGTACTTTATTTATTAAAACACATACATTAAAAAAATCACTTGCCAAAATCAAAACGACTGCAATATCATATTAATCCTGTATTATTAATCCAGTTAGCATGTCTTTATAATCGCTTCCAAAAAGCTTACTTCGTCGGTAACTTAAAAGAGTTTACTAAATTACTAATTTAAAAAAGGGAGTTGTTTGACTCGTGAAGGATTTGAACCTTCGCCCTCCGAAAGTTATATTCAAGTGCATTACTTCTGGGCAGTATGTCGGCGCTCTGCCCCTAAGTATATCGAATCTTAATACTAGCGCGCAAATATATCAATTACTTAGTATTAATTAGTAGCTTAAAAAAAAAATATTCTTCTATTATTATATTATACTATTACGTCGTCTGATGGTAAAACACCCCCTCGCGGCTGGCCTGTGAAGCGAATGGGGGACGAAAACCCGTCCAGCCCATCCGCAGCCACACTCAGGGCGGCATGAGGCGCTGGCAGGCCACCTCCGCCGCCCGGTTCGCCGGTGGCGGATCGGGTCCACTCGGACACGATCCGCCGTCGTCCTCCCGGGCCTTCTCCGCCGTCTCCTTCTGCGCGATGACTTCCTTGCAGAAGGTCGCGACCGCGGTAAAACTGCTCTCGCCGCCGGCCATGGGGCGTACGATGGCCGGCAGTGAGAGATCTCCTCCGATGACTGAAGTGAGGGCCCGACGTTGCGGTGCCCAAGCGGGGCACACTGCCAGCGTGTGCTGGGCCGAGTCCTCACCGCAGTCGCAGTGGTGGCAGGCAGGACTCAATGCCCTTCGCGCGACCAAGTGATGACTGGACA
>PKRV01000114.1:0-139690 GCA_003709505.1 Hyphantria cunea
CTACCTCCAGTCTAATCATCATAATAAAGAATTGTGCTAGCTTCTGGTGCCAGCATTATTTTGGTAGCAACAGGTTGACAAATAGGATATTTACGTCGTTTACGCTTATGTAATATTGACATATAACTTAATTTAGAATGCACACGTAAAATAATTATTTAACAGAGTTGTTGAACACTGAGAACTGAGAGATACGTCTTTAAATAGCTGAGTAGTTGGATAGCGGTGAGGTTTGTAAAGCATGACCAACAAAACAGATCTTTGTGCCCTCTCAAGGCGAAGAAGATTTTATGGAATAGGGGGCAAACGAGCAGACGTATCGCCTGATGGTAACCGCTGCCCCTGGACACCCGCGACACCAAAGGCATCACAAATGCGTTTCCGGCCTTGGGAGGATGGGGAGTGGGATGGGAGAGGGGTTGGGGTTTGGGCCACCGGTATCCTCAGTCACTAGATGAAACACAGCTCAAGCGCTGTTTCACACCGGTTTTCTGCGAGGCCGTAGTATCACTCCAGTCGAGCCGGTCCATTCATGCTGAAGCGAGGCTCTTTCACGGTAACATTTAAAAACTAGCATCCTAGGTATACTCATTGATAAAAAACGCAACGTGGTACACACCATATAATGCAGATAGAAATTCAGCTCTTATTACAAACATAGTGGAATTCATATTAAAAATACTGGCGCCGCGCTGTGTACGCGCGGATCAAGAAATGTTTAAAGAGTGCCTGAGAAAAAACCGTTGCGTGGAGCCACAAATATCTTAAAAAAGTTTAAAACAATAGAGAGCATATTGCAGAATTTTGAAATATCTCTAAGCGACACAATACTCTATTTAAATATATGCCTTCCCGAATTAAAAATAGAGCTTGGGAGCCGAATAATTCGAACAGAAAGGTGGATAAACAATTTACTCTTTTAAATTTGCATTACTTGTTTTAATAATTAATTACTGGTATTAATGTATATTTGACACATTATATGTCTCTAACCAATTGATGAAAACAAAATCAGTAGATATATAAATTACAAATTACTAGTTATAAATTACACATAAGTTGACATTAGCCTGTTAGGGACTTTTCAGCAAGTGGTAAAATTGGACCTACATTTTGTATAATTAAAATTTAAACCACGTTTTTAATATTTAATATCCTTTTAAAGGCACAACTTCTGTTAGGTGAGGAACGTTTGTACTAAATTATTTAATGTCGAAACGTATAAACTCTCGTACAGTCTTTGGTTAAGGGTTTTGTTACTTGGAAACACATTATTGTAAGAAATAAATCCAAAAATTTGAGCGGAATTTCAACTAAAGGGAAAACTGCTTTGGCAAAATAAATAAACACAAGATAATGATTACCTATATGGAGATATGGAATGTCACTTTATAGCCTGCGCTTGAATAATTAGTCGGTAAATAAGTATACTTCCGAAAGAATACATGTCAATATCACAACTTTTAACATTTTAGTCGTGCTAAAATGAGTAAAATAAACGTATAAAATCATAAATAAAAAAAGTAAAAGAAGGAAATGTACATCAAATTGGATCCCATAAATTTATTACATTAGATATTTTTATGACATAAAAGCTTGTCGCGAGGTGTAAATATATTTATTACATAAAATACATTCCCTTTTTTCTCAGATCTATTAAAGTCAGAATTAAGTTATACAGTTATTACATTATTGTTTATCAACGAAGTAAAATTCGCTAGAGGCCTTCATACTGGGACATAACCGTATTTTACTGACATGTTAAAAAGGGTGCAATCCATCGTTAACACAAATATTAACGTAAATCAAATCTTCAATATCTTCTTCCTTCAATTTAACTTCATATATTATCTTGCTTCAGTACAATTAAAAGTATGTCAAATTTAGTTTATTAATATGTATTAAGGAGTATTCATTACAAATAATACGTAATATACAATATAGTTGTGAAGGAAACGCAACGTTTCTGTATGCTAATTACCCCGAGAATGACTATACCGCGATATAGGATTAGTAGTTGATCCGTAGTTCATTTCTCCGTAGTTCGGTTTGTTTTCGGTACACGGCGCTTTAGTATGTTGCTGATGCGCCGTAGGTCAAGTTAGTTTCAAACACACTTTTCCATATCACACATGCTGCTCACACGTGTGACCGAGAGACATGGACAAGTTATAATCTCAATCAAATTGTCTTAAAAATACATAATTATTATTTTCTTTTCTATGTGTGGGCATGCCAGAGAGACTACACTTATTTATAAAAGGTGAGTGAGAGAGTGGTGGTCACCATACTGATTCCAATATTTTTTTATGTATTGCCTTGTCAAAATGACTACTCTGCCTGATGGAAAGCATAACCAGAATCCAAGAGTGGTGGTCACCATACTCATTGCAAATGCAAAAAATGCAACAATGCAGAACATGGCGACCCACACCATGGCAGCCTAGTGATGCTTATGTATCGTTGGGTTTCTATTTGAAAACTTTTGATATTAAAATCCTAAGTGAATTAATAATGAGATACGTTCAACAACCATAGGCAGAGTGATAATACCAGCCTATAGGTAAACTTAGAATACTAATTAAGTTGTAGTGAGAATGCATGAAATGTCTTTAATTCAGCTTATCCATAAAAGGCGTTCGTTGGAGCTGTATAATAACCCAATTCAGTTCATAATAGCAAGGTAATGAATGGACCTCGAGAAATATCGGTGTGTAATTACTGTCTTAGATGGACCTAATTGTTCGCAGAAACCTTGACTAATGAATCGTCTGAAATTTTGATTGAACTTTGATCTCGTTTATATAAATATTTATAAGGCTCTCAATCTTTCTTAAAATATTCCAATTAGACTGAATAATTTGGTGTAAAACGAAGCCATTGTTAAATTACAATGGAAGTAAAATAATTTGAGATTATTGGGTTTCGTAGATAAGATTATGAGTGAGATTTTATTCTTGTGTATTATTATATTAATTCAAATAAATAACAGTAAATATCTGTTAAATTCTAAAGTAAGTGTAGATTGTAATGAGGTTATGTAAGTGAATACTAACATAACCTCATTACGATCCACATTATTAATGGGTACTTCGTTATTCTTGTCTATATATTATTCGGTGTCCATTCAATATTCATTAGTCGACATGTTACTCTTCACTTTGAAGGACACAATTACATCATCACTTCAGCCCTTTAATAGCCCACTACTGGACATAAATCTATCTTTCGAAAGGAGGTTTAGTACTCCTATATTATGCAGGTGCGTTGAATTGTGCTAAATTTTCCTTTTTTTATGGAATAGAGGGCAAACGAGCATACACGTATCGCCTGATGGTAAGCGATTACCGCCATCCATGGACACCAGGTACACCAGGGGCCTCACAAGTACATTGCTGGCCTTTGGGTGGGGGGGAGTTATGTTCCTCCGGTGTCCACAATCACTCGGCAATTTACAGCGCGAGTGCTGTTTCACGTAACTGCGTATTCGCAGTTAAAGGATCCATTTTGGATATATCACCAAAATATATCACCGAAACTTTCTGTAATTTGCCCAAATTCCTAAACCTTTGTCAATGTCCACTGTAAATCCTGTATTTGACGTATATAATGAATCCAATCATCAAAATTATATGGTTAATGTAATCCTACCTATAATTTGTCATATTCTCAATTACTCCATATCCATCAATACTTTTCCATCTGCATGAAAACGGCTAAAATTATTCCTCTCCCCAAGAAATATTACATAAATAATACGCTCGAGAACTTTATAAAAAAAAGTCAGCAAAGATATGGGACGGTAATCTGAAATGGAGGACGGATAATACCTGCCTGGAAACAATTAAGGAAACAGTTTCTTGAAAGAAATGAACTCATTAGCGTATAAACACAAATGAGTTCATTTCTTTCAAGAAACTGTTTCCAGTCAGGTTTTCGTCTAGGCCATAGCACTAACACAGCTCTAGCCCATATTACGGATGACGTTAGGTCGGGGATGGACGAGGGAAAGCCAACGGTCTTAGCTTTGCTAGACTTCAGCAACGCGTTCAACCCCGTTAATTTTGATGTTTTGTTAGGCATACTGTGCTCTCTTAACATATCTCCATCGGTAATTGACTTGTTTCGTAGCTACCTGTATGGTCGTCAGCAGTGTGCATGTATTGAAAATGTTCACTCCTCTTGGCGCACAACATCTGCAGGTGTACCTCGGGGCGGCGTGCTATCCCCTTTACTTTTCGCAGTTTTTATTAACTCAATCACAAAACAATTACTTTCTTCCCACCATCTTTATGCTGTTGACCTCCAAATTTATTCACAAGCTACTCCAGATAATTTAACTCAAGCGATGGACGTTATTAATCGAGACTTAATTCAAATTTGCAACTTGAGTAAGGAGCATGGACTAAACATAAACCCAACCAAAACACAAGTCATGATAGTGGGTAGTTCCAGGCTCCTCTGCAAAGCTAACTTTCACCAGGTACCAGTTGTGTGTTGCAGCGGGACGGTTGTTCCATATAGTGACAAGGCGAAAAACTTGGGAATCTGTATGGATAAGTACCTATCCTGGAACTCTCAGATAGGGGAGGTAAGTCGCAAACTATTTACTGCAGCAGGATCTCTGCGAAGGCTACGGCATTTCCTGCCAACTAATACTAAAGTTTCGCTTGCACAATCACTTCTCCTCCCCATCCTTGACTATGGCGNGTCCATGGACACCAGGTACACCAGGGGCCTCACAAGTACATTGCTGGCCTTTGGGTGGGGGGGAGTTATGTTCTTTCGGTGTCCACAATCACTCGGCAATTTACAGCGCGAGTGCTGTTTCACGTAACTGCATATTCGCAGTTAAAGGATCCATTTTGGATATATCACCAAAATATATCACCGAACTTTCTGTAATTTGCCCAAATTCCTAAACCTTTGTCAATGTCCACTGTAAATCCTGTATTTGACGTATATAATGAATCCAATCATCTAAATTATTTGGTTAATGTAATCCTACCTATAATTTGCTAGACTTCAGCAACGCGTTCAACCCCGTTAATTTTGATGTTTTGTTAGGCATACTGTGCTCTCTTAACATATCTCCATCGGTAATTGACTTGTTTCGTAGCTACCTGTATGGTCGTCAGCAGTGTCAAGCACACTGATTTTGAAAATGTTCACTCCTCTTGGCGCACAACATCTGCAGGTGTACCTCGGGGCGGCGTGCTATCCCCTTTACTTTCACAGTTTTTATTAACTCAATCACAAAACAATTACTTTCTTCCCACCATCTTTATGCTGTTGACCTCCAAATTTATTCACAAGCTACTCCAGATAATTTAACTCAAGCGGTGGACGTTATTAATCGAGACTTAATTCAAATTTGCAACTTGAGTAAGGAGCATGGACTAAACATAAACCCAACCAAAACACAAGTTATGATAGTGGGTAGTTCCAGGCTCCTCTGCAAAGCTAACTTTCACCAGGTACCAGTTGTGTGTTGCAGCGGGACGGTTGTTCCATATAGTGACAAGGCGAAAAACTTGGGAATCTGTATGGATAAGTACCTATCCTGGAACTCTCAGATAGGGGAGGTAAGTCGCAAACTATTTACTGCAGCAGGATCTCTGCGAAGGCTACGGCATTTCCTGCCAACTAATACTAAAGTTTCGCTTGCACAATCACTTCTCCTCGCCATCCTTGACTATAGCGATGTCAGCTATCTGGACCTCACTGAAGACCAATTGAATAAACTTGAGCCACTTCAAAACTTATGCATTAGATTCATATTTGGATTACGTAAATATGATCATATCTCGGAGTTTCGTTCTAAACTGAAGTGGCTACCAATACGCTTTCGCCGGAATCTGCATATTCTTACTCTTTTATACAGTGTTCTGTTTCATCCTCACATACCCCCTTCTCTCAAAGAACGTTTTCAATTCTTAAAAAGTACACATAGGATCTCTCCTGAGTTCATCAGAGCATTTAAAACTAACAAGCACATACCACTCAGTTTGCAGACAAGTCAAGAACAAGCGGTAAGGCTTTGGAACAACTTGCCAGATAATATCCGACGAGCGAAAACCTTGGATATGTTCAAAAAGCTAGTGAAGTATTACTACTTATCTTTGTGAATGTTTTTGAATTAATTTTATGTTTTATGTATATTAGTCTGTATGTGTATGCATACATATATATATTTCAATGTGTATATGTATTTTTGTGGGTATAAGTATGTTGGTGTAATATAAATAATGTATAACATTTGTATATGGACCGCTAATATTTCTTATCCGTGTTATGGTTGTCTGGAAGAAATCACCGACGAGTGATAAGACCGCCAATTGTTATACATTTTTTTTTTATATATTTAAGCTGCCAAAATGACTCTGCCCTGCCTGATGGAAAGCATGAGCAGAATCCAAGAGTGGTGGTCACCATCCTCAATGCGAAAAAGAACAATGCAGTATGGTGACCCACACTATGGCGGCCTGGAGGGAAAGGGGATGGTAAGGGGGATAGCGGGCGTTGGATTTGGGTATGGGCCTCCGGTATCCTTACTCACTCGATGAAACACAGCGTAAGCGCTGTTTCACACCGGTTTTCTGTGAGGCCGTGGTATCACTCCGGTCGCGCCGGCCCATTCATGCCGAAGCGTGGCTCTCCCACGGTAGAAATACATACATACTTTGTGACTGTCTCTGTTGTACCATTTCTTACCATGTATATACAATAAAGACAAATAAAAAAAATATTTGTGTAAGTTTCAATTTAGTATCAAATTTCGAACGACATATATTCAAGATTGGAAACGTTTTTATACTAATAGGTCCTAAATGTGTTCGGTGCTAAATTTTTCCTTTACAATTTTAAAATTTGATCGAGATGCGAATCATCTCACATGCTTGTTTTGAAGTCATAAAAATAAAGTACCAACAACATTCACCTAAAATCTGTGTTTCTGCAAAAAAAAAGTCTTGAGATATATTAAACTTGACATTCTACTAAGCGGCCATATTGCACAAATAAAAGAATAGTAGCATAGCTAATAATCATTTTACGGTAGATACCGACCAAGGTTACAGATAATAATGTTGGCTACCTAATACCAGGGGGTACGAAGGATAATCTTTCACGATGTTTACTCAATCTTTTTGATTGAAAATAATTGAGATAATGTCGACAGCCTCTTTATATTAAGAACATTTTTATCTTACCAGTTTATTTCAACATTTATTTTTTCGCAAAACGCCCTCTACTTCCAAGGTAAGCAGAGCTTGTTTTATGGGCACTAGACGACTGGTATTTATTAGGTATTTTTGTAAATACGTACACATCATACATAGAAAACTCTGACAAACTTCAAAACAAATAATTGCAGATCATACCATTATTTAGTCCGAGTCGGGAATCGAACCCGAGACCACAACAGTCACGAAGCACAACAGTCGCGTACACAACCACTGCGCCATCAAGACAGTTAAAGGTTAGTATTAGGTATAAAGATGAAGAGTTTGTCGGATTAAATTGAATTATTTTTCATTGTTGGATAGTCCATTTATCAAAGAAGACTTAGTGTGTATACAATTACGACACTACCAATAACAACAGTTTAAAAAAAACGATTTTATTTTTGCTTTTGTGAGACGCAGTCAAAGTCGCCCAGGTTACTTAAACACTAGTTCTGCTGCATAAAGTGTTTCCTTATGAGTCAATTAATCAATTTGATATTACATTTTTTCTATGCAATAGGAGGCAAACTAGCATACGTATCACCTGATGGTAAGCGGTTACTGCCGCCCATGGACATCCGCAATACCAGAGGCGTCATAAGTGCGTTGCCGGCCTTTGGGCGATGGGGAGGGGAACAGGAGAGTTGACGGTTTGTGCCTTCAGCATCCTCACTCACTCGATGAAATACAGCACAAGGGCTGCGTACACAGCGTAAATCAATATTGATTAAATTGAGTATTTTAGATTCAGTACAAAAGCCAGCCGCATTTGATACCTTGAATGCCATTGACATTCATTGTCTGAGAAGTTTCGAACTTTGACTTCAAACATATCGTATCACGACATTCGAAGACGGAGAATAACGTCTTGAAAAATATTCAACTTTGATTGGAATATAATCTTGCTACCTTGTGCTAGAGCTCATTTTTATTTACAAATTTAAATAATATTGTCAGATATTAGCGATCTACAAATAAATACATTAACAAAAGACTGTAAAAAACCTACATAACCTTTCAGGTGAATGATACAAAAAAGTATATGATTCACAGTGGTCACATGTTCTTAATTACAGCTCTAGGGCAAGCAAAAACCAGGAGAATAAAAGTATACAGTGTTTCCATTAATAACCCAGGGAGGACCCGGACCATGTAGTATTCCAACTTCCTTAGATAAATGTCTCATGTCATAACTAGTCATATCATTGGAATATTCCGAGAAGTGCTCACATGTCCTGGAGTTTTGATCATATGGTTACTGTAAATGATAATCTCCACCGAACAGCTCGCATTGGCACAAATTTTACAATTTTAATATCATCATTAACTTTATACTAACATGTCACCAAATGTTAAGATAGTTTTCTACCAAATTGCCATTAAACACAGAGTGAAACTAAATTCAGTCACGACATTTATTTAAAACAAAGATAGTAGACAATAAATAAAATAATTTAGCATTTCGAAATTTGTGACCGTTAATTGCTTAACTTATATTAATATTTGATGTAAGTAGTGATTATTGTTACCTATTTCTTGAAACCTAGAATTACTGTATATTAATGTTCAATACCAGTATTTTCCTTAGTCCAATAGTAAAATTACTGCCAAGTTTCTTTTGCGCCATTTATGCGTTTTTCTATTACCGATTGTGAGTTTAAAGTAAATGCTTTACTTCTCGAGTTTTACATTCTTTTTTAAGTTTATCGCTATCATATAAAGTTCGATGACTTTCATTTCTTGCTTTAAATAGATAAATTGACGTGAACATACTTTTGAAATAGTACAATGCCTGATTTGGAGCTAAAAAAAAGTGTTATGTCGTTAATTGCTTTGTGAATATAATTTTCTTCTCTTTACTACACACATTAATAGAGTTACACACGTTCATACGCCCAATTACACGAATAAACTGTTATATCTCAAGCCATTAACATCAGCACATTAAACCCTATTACGAATACGAGTAAATACAACATGCTGATACGTTACTCCTCGTAAAAGCCGGGTTTATCAAAACGATAAACGAATTCGAATGCTTTGTGCAGATCACACAACATTTTATGAACACTCCATTCACAACGTACCTGTTATATGTATACCTAACAGTAAAATAATACCAATATGAGCCAATTATTGAAAAAAAAGAATGTAAGGTTCTAATCTATACCGTCCATACTTAGAATTTATGATCTTATTTTAACTTTCACGTAAACATGAATGAAAAATCAAACCACAAAATGCATCGACCATTTCACGTTCCAAAGTATGCTAAGGAAATATTCTTTTTTTAGTTAATAAAAATTACAAGAAATAGTAAAACATAATATACCACTAGCGTTTGTGAAGTGTTACACATAACTGTTTTTTTACTAGACTTTTACACATAGTTTTTGTTGAACAGCAGGACTTATTTGAAATTCGAGATAAAATTATTTAAGAGGTTAAGATACCTTCAATATCACGACTATTTGATCGGGTAATACGGGGTATCGTAACGTTTTAAGTAATTTTATCGCAAATAAGGTCCACTACACAACAAATACTATGTGACACAGAGTCGCATATTTATAATATTTTTTACGTAGGTAAATGTGCCTCTATTTTATTAATATACATATATACACTTTGAAAAACAACCCTCCTTCTGTCGCAGTCGGGTAGTAAGAAAAAAAAGGGTAGTAAGAGCATTAAGATTGTACTAGAAGTTTTAGCAATGGTTAAATATAAATATCAGTATTTTTTCAGCATCTGATTTCTAATACGCCTGATTGATGAGTAGATTAAATGATGAAAACAATTGTACAAAGTCTAACCATAATGCTCGTTTCACTAATTATATTATGCACACACAATACTTTTACTTAATTTCTTAATAACATAAATTTTTATTTGTTTTATTTTTTCTTACTTTCATAAATAATGAACAAGAGAATTAAAAAGAAAAATTACCTGATTCCGTGAGTGGGAGCCATAAACCAATAGCACAGGGTTAATCCTACTTTTGGCTTTCATAAAATGTAAATTATAAGTTATAGTATATCAGTGTAATTATATTTTGGTGGATAAATAAAACAGTATTATTATTATAAAAAGCATTATTATTATTGACAGATACTGTTGACAGATATAGCTTAATGGAATTTTCTATTGATATTGCATTTATTAAATCACTTGCACTTTTCCACAACGATATTTTATATCTTTAAATGCTGTGGTCTTCTACAATTGAGGGAGTACACCGCAAGATTACGGTAAAATATTTATTTTCAATCTATACTTTAATAGAGTTATGCTTAAACTATATAAATAAAATATAAATATTAGAAGCTATCATAACTCTTTGAAAGCGCCGTGAGACTAAACTGGTAGAGCATTATGCTATGGATATTGTGGTATATAAGTGACTTCATTCAAATAATAATTTTTTATCTGTTTTGTTTGGATTTATTTTACTTTCATTTTAATATTCATCAAAGAAGAAACGCAATTTTATACGAAATTTCCAGAGATATGAGACCAAAAGGTACAGATTGACTTTAAAAAAAAAATACATCAATAAGGAATAACGTCAAAGTAAAAATTATACTACTTTAGTATCAATTTGTAAATGATACTTGGATTATAGCGTATATATTTTTAATTATAAAGGGAATAAACAAAACTTCTTCAATTTGTAGGTTAGTTTCAGACATGTTTGTGAAGGTAACCGTCAAGTTGGACTGTAGAATGAGTCACAACTTACCAAGTTGAAGCCTGAAAATTTGAGGCGTAGCTCAAAGTTTTGATGTAAAGAAACTGAATTATTACTTAGTTTCTGAATAAGTTATTTGCTTTCGGTTTACGACAGTTATGGTAAATTATAGACGTCTCGTTATATTATAGTTTGCTTTGTTTGGCTGGAGGGCCAATGTTCCAGAAGTATCTTAATAGGCCGCCATTTTGTCTGTATTTGCAATGAGTATTGTGACGACCACTCTTGTTTTCTACTCATACTTTCAGGCAGAGTATAGTACCTTTGGCAGGTCCGCATAAAAAAATTACTAAGAACTACAATTCTCTACTAAAATCACGTGACATGAAAAAAAGAGAATTTATAATGACTATTATTTCGTTTTTAAACTTGTTTTTGAAGCTTTTTTTATTTGTTTGTTTTAAGTCACTTTATATCACCACAGGTCATTAGCGACCACAGTCGATAAAAGATATATATGAATACAGTACAATAGCTTACAGTAATTCATAAACATTAATCATTTTCAGAAAAATTAAAGTTTGCATACATGCATTTTGGTTTAAACAATCTAGATAGTAGATTGTTTGTAATGTTGCACAACTTCTAAGCTGTATATTTTTCTAATAGATGTTTAACAGCTAAATCTAGTCCACACATGCATTTATTTCTATTGGTTATATTTATTAGATATTTGTGTGTCCGATGCGTAAACGGGTTATGGCTACCTGATATTTTCTTCTTGTTATTAAGAAAATTTTCAAAAATAAATTGTCTTCTACTATTTGATTTATTTTCTGTTAAAATATTTTTGTAATTCATTAGAAGTTGGTTTATATGTATGCCAATTTTTATTTCTATTGATTGCTTGCCTTGCTTCATTGTCTTATTTTTATTGCCAATTATCTTTTGATGACTTGTAACCCTGATTCTGATTCTTTTACTGTCAATTTTCTTAAGTATTTTACATAGATTACACGTGAAAGATATCTTTAAGGGTCTTTAACTAATTCGTAAACTTGGTTTTAATATAAGAACTACTAAAGCTCCCTTCCAGTTATCTGAGAGAGATATATATATGTCCTCTGATTGGTAATAATTTAATTAAAGTATATATATAAACTGCCCACGCAAAGTTAAGAGCCTCCTACGCATACAAAACACTTTATACAGCGATGGGATCAATCTATAAAATATACAAGGCAGTAAAAATATTTACCTGCAATCGTGTATTATCGGAGCTGGACTAGAATTCCCAATTTGTGAAGATATAAGAGTTAATTCGAACATATTTGTCCACCAGCCACAGACAAATATGCAAAATTGAAAGGCGGGCTGATTAAGCGTTTGACAGCGTCAAAAGAGAAGAAGCTGAAATAGCTGTTGATGCACGAAGAGCTTGGAGAACGAAAGCCTCGCTGGCGTCAACGTTCTCGGTGATTTTTTAAGGATAGTCTGGATAAGTCGTCTCTCCCATGGAGTCCAGACGGTGCTCGCAGGTCAACCGACAACATCCACCATCGACGATCTAGCGGACTTGGCCAATCATATTCAGGAGCTGGAGCAGAAATCGTCTAGGGTGTTCTATTCAAAAATGACGTTATATTTTGTGAAATCAAGGTTTTATTAACTGTTATTTAACTCGGAAGCAAATCAATAAGTTATAGGTAACTGAATTAATATGTTTGATATCTAAAAAAGCCATATTTGCCGTTGAGGTAAACGGGTTCTGGAGTGGAGAACGCGTCTAGGCAAACGTAGTGTGGGACGTCTACAGGCCAGATGAAGTGATGCGCAAGACGGCCGGCAGAAGCTGGATGCGAAAAGCCGAGGATCGAACTAATTGGCGTGCAATTGGAGAGGCTTATGTCCAGTAGTGGACCGCAATAGGCAGATGATGATGACGATGATGATGATGTTGGTAATCTAAAAAAGTATATATTTAAACTGTAACTAAAAAGGATCTTTCTTTTTTAATTAATACTTTTACAATTTTATGCGATCATTGTCAAGATTCTCATCATCATCTAATAAAATTCTATCGGTATTAAACCTGTGAAACTGAAACAAAATATCATCATCAACACAACAACACCTACAATGTCCCAATGCTGGGCCCGGGTCCCCTCTTCTCCTCTCAGAGGACCCTCCGTCTCCATGTATATATTTAGTAAGTAAACCACCAAGTGTGTGTTCAGTAGATCGTTTGCGTATTCAAATCTATCTCTCGGAACTGTAACCAATAACAATGAGTTGGCTTTTCGCTTGTTAAACAAACAAATAAATCAATTTATATAAACAATATATAGTTTAATTGCTACTCATAACAGCTACAATGCGTGCTTTATGAACAGAAATTGTCTGAGTTCGGTAATAAATTTAGAAAGGGTAGTTAATTACATTGATCCATTCTTCATTGTGGTCCTCAGGGATTAACCATTCACATTTAAACACACATTTACCAATAAACCTGCAAACTTGCACATGGCGGTATATAAACCTCGTTTGTGTCTTCATAAGTGAAACGTTACCAAGATTAGCGAAATATTGATTGTAATTGTTGATAAAAAAATAGCCGGTCATAACCTATAAAAAGGAATCACCAAAATTCACAAAGTTTTCGATAGACTGCACCAAATTAGATAATTCTTTCTTTTATATGTTTTTTTATTGTCAGGACAAGGTTTGTTTACGAGAAAATTAAAAGAAAACTGAAAATATTATATTTTTATGTTCGCCCATGGAAAAAGGGGCCGATATAAATACCAAAACAATTTTTTTTCGGAAATTTAGAAAACATTCACTATTTTATCAAACATCTGGACTCTGTAGAACTAAGGAAAGTGAAAAATTATTTCAAAATCTCAAAAAATATATAAAGAAGCGTATCAATTAAGATATTCTCTGTTGGGGACATTGAAAAAGAAATGATAAGAATGACGGTGGGAAAACATCAAATGTAAATAGCTTGTTAGCAAAGTAACTTAAACACCGACATTTACTAAATCAGGTAAAGGTAGGAAGAATTGGACGTTAATGGAATTAGAGGCACCTTTTTTCATCAAATATATACCCTCGTTTCAAGACTAATCTTATTTATTTGATTTCATTTCATATACTTTACGTTGCTAGTACTGTAATTATCTGTTTATCATTACACGAATATGATAAAAAAAATCGCCATAATTAAAGCTATCATATTCATGCCAGTGAACTTTTCAAACAACAAAACCCAATTTCATAAAATAACTTTTGTAACTCCTATTTATTACGCTCAATAGGTTGCCCCACCCGATATAAAGAACGGCGAGCAATATAAAGTTAAATGTTAAAACAAATAAGTAAGGAATAATAAACGGGCAAAGTTGAGCGTTACGAGTTAATAATTTAAGGAGAGGTCCCGAGGTTGGACTATTATTGTGTTGAAACATTTGTTACAAGTGAAACGTGCAGAATATGTTGAATATTAGATTAAGCTATTATAGAGGCTAAACATTCGGAAAAGTGTACCGCCCTTTGCGTAACTATGAGCTCTACATATTTTCCATCATTGTCCGCTAGTTTACGTTACGTGTACTCGGCATGATCTCCGTTTATATAATTTCGTATTCATGCCTATATATAAGGTTACGACCACCCTCAATGTTACGTGATATGAAAAAAACATGAAAATCTTTGAAACAAAAGACGCAAAGATTTTTTTGGATACCTACCATTATTGAAAAAAATGTCAAATTAAACGAAATCTGTTTTGAATCATTTACATATTAAGAACTTGACATCGCTCGGTTTTCTGAGAGTAAGCTTAAAACAGTCTGAATATACATATATTTATAAGTAGGAAACCTACTCAATCAGCAAACAAGTACTCTATTTGATTGTCATTTCTGTTTAGTAAACAACTAATAATATATATGGAATGTAACACAATGCCTTCTTTTCCTTTGCAAACTGATTCTAAAAAATAAAAAGTATCAATCCTTGTCTCCATATTTTTGTACGAGCACCGGCTATGTTAGCACTAATAGCATGAATGATACAGATAAATACATACGTCATAGCAATATTTGATATCTAGAGTGAACAGTAAACAGTCCGGAAAAATAATGACATTCAGCAATACTTAAGGTACACACTCTTCTGAAGTACATATACTTCAAAAGGCATCATTATACAAAATAACACGTAACAAAAATATCATAGAGAAGTCGCATAAGTTGTATACACAGTTTCGTAAAGTTGTATTTTGGCTTTGGAAACAGATAACTCATTGTTTACTGTATTTGGTGACAGAGTGTAAAAATCCTTTAGTGCTCTGGCATCTTGAGGAAGCAGGATTCAGGATTGTGTGGTATTTCCACAGAAAACACTTTGACAGCGGCTTTCGTTTTGGAGGGACGAAAACAATTTTCTTACAGGTATCCCTCACAGATCGACGCCGCCTTGGATCTAACTGACTTGGTTCTATTTCTCGTTACATACATATCCGAAATATTCTCTTAGGTTCACTGTTGATGATGTTACAAAAGAAGAAGCAAGTATCATCGGTTTAAAAAAGCGCTTTTAAATTTTATAGATAAACAAATACATAGGATTGATCTGGCAACACTTTTATTGTAATTAACATACATTTAACAAAACAATCTTTCGATATGACATGCTTGTTTCGCTGAACTTCTTGGAATTTATAGAATTTCATAATGTGTTAACATTTTGTTCCGTCTTTACACATTAGTTACTAAAATGTTGCTCATTACATTTTATCTATATCTTTGATGTATATAAAATATTGAAAATCGGATAAAATCACAGACACAAAGTTTATCCGTTATGGGCTTAGTTGTATTTAAATCTTAAAAACTTTTCTATTATTACAATACACTAAGGGCCAATTTCACCACTTGTTAATAAAGTAATTGAAAGAAAAATATTGATATATCTGTCAAATAACTACGGATGTGGAGGAATGGGTCTCATGTCCCTCCAATACAAAGGCAGGATGCTCAGACCAGGCGAGGTAATCATGCCTGGCCGCGGCCCAACAGTCGATGTATATATACTAATCAGCTTGAAAACTACTATATCGCGATTCAGGATTAGTATTAGTAATTGGTAACTCCATAGTTCGGTGTATCTGCGCTAAATGTCACTGTAGTGCTTTGCTGCTGTCGTATGTGGAAGTTCACACACAAATTTCGGTTTCACAAATCTTGGACGGACTGTCAAATAACTTATTTGTCAGACATACATACCTACATATATCATCAACTTTTATCTGTTAAATAACAGCCAATTATTTGAAACTTTGTCAGCCACTAGTAAACTGGTCCTGAATGTATAAATGTCCAAAATCTACATTCGTAATAACATGGAACTTGAGAATAAAAACTCCTTAACTAAACAAGGTGTAATCTGGAAAATCTCATAACATAAAATAATAATATTTCCACACACCCGTGCCTCTTTGTTTGAAACAAGATTGAAGTGGTTTGTGAGATTAGGAAAGCTTTGTTACCACCTAAAAGTTTACCAAAGAAATAACAACTACATCTAAGAACATACAGCTAAGTCTGAAGTACAGAGAGCTTTTTACATTGTAATCTAAATAATGTATCAACTTCTTTTTGTTTTTACGTAATAGGGGGCAAACGAGCAGACGTATCGCCTGATAGTAAGCGAATACCGCTGCCTATGGACACCAGCAATACCAGAGGCGTCACAAGTGCGTTGCCGGCCTTTGGGGGGTGAGAAAAGGGATTGGGGGAGGGATTATTATTATTATTATTTTCCTCACTCGCTCGGTGAAAAGCTCGGCGCAAACGCTATATCACACCGGTTTTCTGTAAGGCTGTGGTATCTTTCCGGTCGAACCAGCCCATATATCTCTCCTTACAAAAGAGGTTTTGGCCTACCATACCAAAAACTTTTGTTTTTCCTATACCCAGCAGTGGACTATTAAAGGTTTTTATTGATATTTTTTTTAAGGAGAGCAATGCTTTTGGCGTAGTTGAGCCGGCTTGATCGAAGTGACGCCTTGGGCCACAGAACGACTTTTCGTGGGTGAGGTTGTCAGAGTCTAAACGCCCCTCCCTTCCTCCACAACTTAGGTAGGTATTAAATTTGCAGGTGTTAGTGAGCTGCGGTAGTCTATTAACCCATATCATACCTAACATCAACAGTCCACTGACGTATATAGACCTTTCCTTAGCAAGGAGGTTTGAATGCCCATAGGAGGCCTACTACACCACACTGAGCAGACGAGTTGGTTCTGGGTTTTTTCAAATTTCCTTTTCTCTCTGCAGTCATGTTGAAGCAACTACGTAAGTTGCTTCTTTAGTCGTCCCATCTTCTCGTCTATCTCCTATATCACAAAAAACGTACCAAGTAAACACCAAACTAGATTTTACCCAACAAAAACCAGTATGGATAACCCTCTTATCACTCGTTATATAAGTAGTATTTTTTATGAGCCAAACCGAGTCCATAAAAAAGATTCTAGCTATTTGCCATCGTAGGTGTACATATATAGATAAAAGCTTTCAGGATAACAACTCGCGTATGTCATGCGTAAAACAATAATGTCGTCATATTTTAATCAGAGGTGACGTCACTGAAGCCGTCATCGCCCCCACGTCCCCTAAAGCTGTACTGCCAACTTATTAAAACTACTCCCAATAAAAACATACATAAAATTACGCGTGTTTCCCGAAAGGGGTAGGCAGAAGCATATTAAACACCCACGTTTTGACTACGAGACTATTGTTCAGCCTTGTTAGTAGATCAGCTGGTTCACCCTATTATCTTAAATGTCCTGTCAAACTACTCTGTATTGTAATAAAACTGAATGTTTATCGGTCTTCTCATTAGCTCAACAGTTGCTGCTAGCTGCAGTTCTATAGTAATATGTACAATATTTTTTGAATGTATACTAATATACTGATTGTGGTAACATTATCCTTATGACGGGTTAAGAATTTGTACTGTTCCATTCAACCCTATTCTTTAGGAACAAACTACGCAGTGGAATATTACTCAAAGAGAAAAGTATTTCCAATAAAAAAAAACAAAAAAGAGAAAGGCAACTTAACACAAACCCACTCGTCTGTCCAGCGTGGCATAGAAGGCCAAAACCTCATTTCTAAGGTAAGACTTATTATGACTATTATGATGATATTATAAAAAGATAAACTTTCATATCCCGAGATATGGAGAACATTATTTATATGCATAATAACAAAGTACAATAAATCTAATGTATCCTTCAGATAACCTCTTTGAACACATCGAGCAAAGACGTAATTATATTTAAGGCGCCGTCTATCTTACAGCATTGCTTCCTATGCGTATTTAATTCAGCATTTTACATTCTTTAGGGATCTTAGTTCGGTTCAAAGATCTTTATTTCTCATTAAGACAATCGTCACTTACATGAGAACAATATTGAACAAAATAACATATTTTACATCAATCCATGATCAACATTAGTTCTAAAAGATTCATTATTTATTTAAATAGGAATCAAGTGAGCAATATTCGATAATAATAATGTGAAATTATCTGTTTATGGAATCAAAATAACGATGTAAAAGTACTGAATGAAAAGCGAAACAATGTAATTATGTAATTCATGTTCTTGATATATTCATCCAGCATAGAAAAAAATATTATTATTTTCGTAGTTAAATACTTTACACAGTTAAACATGGTTACATTATCAGAGGTATCTATGGTCTAAATAGATGCATAGATTAACATTTTAACATACGTTCATATATTATTGATTTATATGGACACTTATGCGACTAATACATGCAATGAAAATAAAAACATTAAATAATTCTTGCCGATAAACAATTGCACCGAAATGCAGTGAACCCCAGAATCTCTGATGTTAAAATCAAAAGGATATTTCGCCACATGATAACATTTTCAAAAACCAGCGAAGTGCGAGTCATATAATTATCTCATGATATCTTTTCGCAACTTTTCCTTTACCTGTGCTATAAGACATTGCTTCGTACCTAATTTCAAGATTCTGAGTTCACGAGAAGTACCCTGTAGATTCCTTTGCGAGTGTCGAAAATCTGAGCATAAATGCTTGTATCTTTTGATTGCGTTAGCTAAGAAGTTTGAATTTTTTACAGCTCCTAGGGTCAGTAGACTCAGGTCTACTCACTACTAATTCATTAAAAACCACCGCTTCCTACTGCGCCAAGTCTTGTGGGTGCAAATCCAACATGGAACAACACTTTGTGTCATCCATAAATTGTTGTTCTAAGTCTTAGTGTACTTTGTATCCTTTGCACGTATGTTTGTAAAGATCCCATGACACTGGAATGTATATTCCTAATGCGGGAGTTGTCTTTTAAAAAGAAAAAAAAAAGAAAATGCTCAGGTATTTGATATGAATTTCAGCTTGACACCTCCACGCATTTCTGAGAAAAAGGGTCTTATTAGCTTTTAAACTTTCGCATTTTATGATAAAATATAATTATTATTTTCACGGGAATCAACGCGATCACTTATTTAATGGTATTATATACATTTGATTTCCCTGACATTTCGACTAGGTTGCACTGACCGTGTTCACAGGCTGACTGAACTGATAAAAGGTACATAATACCTTTAAATAAGTAAACGCGTTAATTCCCATGAAAATAATTAACAATGGGCTTGACAAACAGGTGGACAACAAAGTGATCCTATAAAGGTTCCGTTTTTTCCTTTGGAGGTTCGGAACTCTAAAAATCTACAGAAGCTCGTAAATAAGGAAAAGGAATGAGTTGTCTTGGTCTTAAAAGGAATAATTAATTAACAAACTTTCTTAGTTGAATTTAAATAATAAAAGATTTGCTTCCAAGATTGCATAACTTAATTTGAAATGTTCCGGGTTTTATTATTACCAATAAAAGAGAAGTATCTCATTGTTTAGCTGAATTGTATTTTTTTTAGGAAACTAGAACAGCGAAATTGGATTTCATTGGCTCTTAATATCCCGAAACTTTTCTTTAGTCTCAATGGTAATGAATGATCAAAGAACAAATATTTTATACGAAACTGTATCGGTGTCGGAAGTTGGAAAATAAATTAAATTAAAAAGCTTCAGTTACTCGTTTGTTTTTAATTGTTAGTATCATCACAGAAACCTTAAAATTTCGGCGTCCGTCTGAACTCAGAGAATTTTCGTGTTTGAAAACGTCTTTTGCTGAAGTAAATAAATTTATGTAATTTTTTTATTCTGGTTTAATTTATACTGATTTACTGACTGGAACGAAAACCGGTTAAGTCAATGAATTATGATTGAAATCAAGTCACAAGGCATCATTGAACCACTAACTCTATCGCTCGTAGATATTATTTCAAACATTCAGGATTATAATTAAAACTCGTATAGTTAACGAGTAATGGATGACCAAAAAAAAGTGCAAATAAAATATAAATTACTTAGTTGAAGTGGATTTTTCAAGTCTGGAATCCAACACTGAGTGTCTGTACATACACTTGTCTAGTTTTCATTAATCCAGTTTATTATAGCTGGAACTTTCCCAATTTCAGATTACAACACAACTATCCTAAAATAAAGTCTACCATAATAAACGTATTTGTTAATCTCATACCATTAATTCTATTAAAACCCCTTAAGTATTAACCATACCATATTCATAATCATGGAAAACTTTACAGTGGACTTAATTTTACCATAATCCAATATTGACCGAATAATATTGAACTTTCAATAGTACGGTGGCACGAATATCTGTGCATAAGGCACGTATTTCAGTTTAATTCGTGCATAAGGCACGTATTTCAGTTTAATTCGTGCATAAGGCACGTATTTCAGCAGTTACTGAGTGTAGAAGGTTTATAGACAGATTAAAACTTCAATATTGCCTTATGAGATTAATATTATTGATATTATGATTAAGTAGCTATTGTTTGTTTATTTATGGAGACTATTAATAGGCAAACAATTTTTTTTCTTGCCTGTGGCTACACAATCTTTTGCGCTACTAGCGCAATCACGAACTACATCTTAGTAGCTACAGTTCTTAAAATATAGCTTAATCTCTGCGACGGATAGCTACGGATGAAGTAACTTTGCAGTAATGGCTTTTTTGTATCCCTTTTTTTCTTGTGTGCCAATCCTCCGGATAATACCACTGATGATTATGTCGGACTCGGATCAAACAAAAATCGCATACCATTTCGGTTACTAGAATATATTTCCCTATATTTTCATTCTTAACGTGCCAGTTTTATCGCAAATTAAGAGCAATACATTTTGATTATACAAACTCACACGTAAAATGAATAAATAAAGTAAAATAGAAAACGGTTTTTTATACAGCGATAAATATCATCATTAGTCAATAACTAAAAAGATACCCTTTTAAGGAAAGAATAAGTAAAAGAATCCTGGAATTTTCCACGAAATATCTCAAATGATTTCGAGATGAGGACGACGAAATGTTATATCCCCGCAAATCCCTAAAGAGTGTCATCTTTTACAAATTATTTTTAGAAGTTATTACGAGTCTGGTAAAAAATAACGCAATTTTCTTGTAAACCACTTGTTGTATTTCGTTTTGACAAGAAAATTGAGAAAATATGTTAATGCATATAAATTTGTATTACTGAAAATCATATTCGTAAAATACTTCGCTCGAGTCAAGTATACATACATATTATGACGTTTGTATAAATTTATCGACGATTCTTAAAGTAGGAACCTAGAAATTAATTCAAAGAATTATGGATGAGTCAAAAAAATCAGGACTGCTCGTCCTGTGTGCGCTTTACTTTAAGTTACGTTATAGTCGATAGATGTCTATGTACATTTTTTTGAATCTCGTTATTAAAAAGTCTCCGGCTACTCTTAACCTGCATTGTATATTAAAATTTACAATTCTTCGTTCGGGAATTGAAGTTGTATTTAGGCAACCCATAAACTACAAGTCGGCACTTTCTGGCTGTTTAGTAGAATCATAAGTAATTTAATATTATAATAGAATAAGTTGTTTTGTACTTTCAACTGAATGCTTTTTGAAAAAAGCTTTGAAAGAAAACCGTGGTCAAAATTACTTTGAATTAAAAAATGTTGAGAAAACACATATTCCTTAGCATCATTTAATCTCTAGACATGTTCCATTCCGAGATTCTTAATAGTGTTAGATACATAAAAACACAGCTTACATTCTGTGTGATGACTTATTTAACTTTTAAACTTTATTAAAAAAGTTATTAATTGTATATTAATATAAAGAACGAAATGCTATCTGTGATTATCTATGCCTAGATAGTGGATAAGAGATGTATATTAACATCTCACCGGTTTCACACACTATAATATTATGAAGATAAATTATAATCGAATATTTAATCAGTATGAGTTTGGTAAGCCAAATAAAACCTATTAACATTATTCCTTTCGATTAAACGAAGTTTCTCAACATGGGGCTCATAGCGAGCTAAAAGGTTGCGGTTATAGAAAAGGTAGGAAAATAAATAATAGCTTACCGTACAAAAATAAACGTAAATAAGTCGTAATAAGCGCAGAATACAATAGACTCGAGAAATCAGCTGCCGTGAGATTGATGTAATGTATTAAGAACTCTTTTATTAAGCTGATAATTTGATATGGAATACGTTGATTAACACCTGATATTTCATTCAGCTACTTGATGGAACAGTAACGGGTAATCTAACAGCCCCGGCGAGTCTTGCTTCATTCTGACAAAGATTCGGGCTAGTGAAGACTGTTTCGTACAAATAATCAACCATCATTTGCAATAACGATAAGTAACTTAGGTAAGTACTAGCTTCAACCGCTTGTATGCCGATTATCGCGGTAAAGAGTAGCCATGTCCATCCTCAAGAATCAAAGTAGCTCCAGGCCAAATTCCATTGATATTGGTGCAACGGCTTCGCTGTCAAATTATGACAGACAGACAGAGTTATTTTCCAATTCATTATATTAGTATGGATAATCAAAATATCCCTTAAATATCAGCTTTAACAAATATAAGCAATGACAAAAGGCATACGCCAAAAGAAAACATACTCACGTAAACCCAGTAAACTTTTCTTAATCAGAAATATGAAACGATTCTTAATGAAACGAAATCACAAGGCAATTTTCTGATAAACTTATGAAACCAAGGCTTATTGTTGAAGCTAAGCCCCAATCTCTCTTCTCAGAGTTAAATCACAAAGTAAACAATATGAGTAGATCAGTTTGAGATTTACAAGCCATAAGTTATCATACCTGACTACTTAGTATACTGTGCTTGACGTGGTAAACTTTGCTAATTTAAACTTTAACAGAAATCGATTATCTCGACTGATAGGACGAGAAAAACAGATTATTCAGTAATCGATGTTTTATTAACTTGAACTTTGTTTATAGTTCGCTTTACGTAGAAGGAAAAATATAGTGGTAGTTTTTTTTAATCTTTATTTACGGCCATTTCTACCGATTATCCTAGGTGTTGTAAAGAAAAATTCTTTGCTCAATAATTAGGCCTTCTATTCCCTCTGTATCTCCTAAATACGAAACAGTTTTAGCGATCACTTTTAATTTTCTACTGCGTCAAGTGTTGTGATTTCAAATTCCAGATAGGACGAAAGTTTGTGGGATGCATTAATTTTTGTTCTGACTCTGTATATTCGCTTCGTGTATGTTTGTAAAGTCTCCCACAACACAGGATAAATATTACTAAAGCGGGAGTAGTCTTTTTTCAAGAAATATACAAATAACCGTTATTTAACTGCAAGAATATCTTTATCATAAACAACAGCCTACTGGTGGGCATAATAAACTTAGAATCTCTTACAAATACAATAGGCCACATGTATACCTTGCGGTAGCTCAAATATGTTCTTAAAATAGCAATCAAGCTTTTCAAAAATACCGCCGGAAATATTAAGGAATAGTTAGTTATGCTAACAAAGTCAAAGCTCTTTGACGGATACGGGCGAAATTGTCTTCAGTAAAGAATTTCCGTTTTGGTTACCTTTTTGTTAACATAGTATGTCGGTGAGAAAGTCCCTACTGATATTATGAATTTGAAAGATATGAAAAATACATTACACTTATATTACTAAACAACTAAACCGATTTTAATAAAATTTTGGTATGGAAATACTTTACTCGACGTTTATACGGGCAAAGCTGCGGCCAAAAACCAGTTTGCTATTAAAGTACGATATAATTTACTGAAATTTTGGATTTTCTTTAAATCTATAAAACTTGCAAATCAAATAACAATTAATCAAAAAAAACTCACAATCTTAAAATATTACAGAAATCCAACAAAAGTACTAAACAGGTTAGACATTTCAAATATACATTTATAAATTATTATCAAATATACAAACTTGCTAACTTTTTAAAACGAACATATAAATCTTAAGGTTATTGGTAGGCCATAAAACAATGGCAATCACACTTAGAGTTTGTGTTTAAGCTTTACTCATAACCACCAGAGTTGTAAAGTGCTGGAAACAGGCAACAATAAAATGTTAAGTAAGAGTAACATAAGTTTATTGCCTACCTACCTTCTTATCTGAAAATTTTAGGACTGTTTTTATATATTTTACAACTTGTACAGATCTTCTGTAGATAAGACTGTATTAAAATTATATTTTTGTGTAAAATATATACTACAACACAACAAACTACGGAGTACCTAGTAATCCTGTATCGCCATACAGAAATTCTCTTGTCAATTAGCGTATACAAAACTTTCAAAGATCAAACGTTGGGCTGCGGTGGGCGATGGCCAAGATTGCTCGGAGGATCCCCCCTTTAAGCTGGAAGGACATTAAAACCGTTCCTCAATACTTACGCCCGGAATCTCATACATCAATTTACGGTAGTGTATACCGGGATTAACCATCGCGCCAGGCACCCTTTTATACACCAAGTACCCGGGACGATGGGTGTCTTCTAGTCGATTCGCCTACGACATGGCCATCCCAACGGCTTAGAGATTTTTGAACAGGAAAAGAAACGGGAAGGGGCCAATTAAATATTTGAGGAATTGAATAGAAAATTAAAAGTATTTTATAAGGAAAAATATACCAGATTTAAAGTACGCGCCTACGCGAAGTAGACATTAAACAAATATTTGTTTCGCCGTTATCCTTTATGCAAGACCTCTTTCATCCACTTTAATAATAATAATTATTCATTCTCAAGTTTACGATGCGATAACATCAACTGAGTAATTTCTCCTTACAATTAAAGTTTAGTGAATTCATTAAACACTATTACGGAAAGTCTACGAGACCTTGGCCCTTTCACTTTTGTAGCAGGCAGTTCATAGCACTAACGCTAATTAACAACTCCGCCTTAATTTGATCTGTAACACTAAACTTGTTGAGGGTACAACCCTTGGTGGAATTTTATTGTAAGACATTTACTCAAATGAAGTCAGAAACACATTGTTCAAGTCAGAGTTCTCTAGGCTCATGTGATGGGGAAGTTCCAAATTACAATTATTACTTTCGTTTCTTGTAGAACACTAGCTCTATGGCAGACAAAGAGGAAGTTTGTTTTTATTCGTTGATTTAATTTTTTAGTGAAAAGATCTTTTATTATATTTATTACACGTATATTTTATATCAAGTATTTATCCATACTCACATTGGGAATTCGAAATTAACTCTGTCTTTTTGTTATACTTTCACGGCTAAGGCGCTAAGTCAATTTGGATCAGTTTCGGTTTAGAAATAGATACGAATTTGGAGGCCATAGGCTATTTTTTGTCTTGACAACCGACATCCACGCGGGCGGAGCCGTGATCGAAAGTGCTTAACCATTAATATGTACAAAACAATTCATATTCGCCACATCTTGTCAAACTTTTACGTCAAACCACAATTCAATATTGCGAATCTACGATAAAATATATTCTTAATAACATATTGTACCGAGTATGTGCGAACGCGTTTATACGTACGTTATTATTCGCGTTTATAGGTACGTATATGGCGGGAGATCTCATCTCCGTTGTAATTGAATTGTGAGTTCGTGTTAACAGCGAATATTGGTCGTAACAAATATTAAATAATATGAGGATATATAATAACGTTTTGGGTTTGTATTTACGCAGCTATAATTAGAGTTGCTGGGGTTGTTTGATTTAGTTTGACTGCACAGTTGGCCTAGTGGTTTTAGCGGACGCTGGTTGCGAATTTAAAATCCAGATGGGACAACACTTTGTGTGATCCACCTATTATTTTTCTGAGTCTGGGTGTTCTTTGTGTCAATTTTTTGTATGTTTGTAAAGTCGCCTGCGACCAATAATGTTAATTTTTTGCGAGTGTTGTGTTTCAAAAAAATATTTTTTTTTTTTATTACTTTCCTTTAATTGATTAAATACAATCCGTATTTAATCAATCAACAGTGTTACTGACCATTTCGTGTCAACTTTGTTTACTGGCCACGTGTTGCTAAATGAAAATTATAAATTACTTTTTGTAACTTGCAAGTAATTATATTCAAATTTCTAACTTTTCTCCTGTTTTCTGTAGTCTTTTGTTCTTCTTTCAAATTGCGTACAAAGGGTTCTTTTCACATATTATTCTGTAGATTTTTAAAGTAAAATATTGTATAGGCTGACTATATAGTCAGCCTATACAATATTTATATTAAGATTTAATAAGAAGTTGATCCAACGATAGTCAAAACCTTTGCTTTCTTTTATTAAGTCTTATATAAATCACGGGTTACACTCTTATTTTTCTCTTTTAAAAATTTCCTTCTATGAACCTTGTGTTATAATAGCCTGTGTACGAAAAATTGGTAAAAAATATAGTACTTTTATATGACAGCTCATAAATTGACAAAGAGCGCTATTAATACTTGTACGTAGTAAGTATTAGCTAGTAATAGCCCCTAGACAAATTACAGACGTGCCATCGTAAAAAACAGTCACACAATACAGTCTAGAAAAAATAGCGCTTTAAAACTTGTCGTTTCAGCCTAATGTACTCAGACCTTTATTAACACGATTTGTTACCAATTTTATCTTACCCGTACATAATTTTTAATATTTTTCTAAGCACTAGCTGATAAAATAGAATGTAGAATTCAGTAAAATTGCTTGACAGAATTATTTATTTTCATTAAAAATGTATATATTGAACTTGACACTGGCAAAAAAGACGCAAACTGTATTGCCACATAAAAAAAAATATATTATGTAACATAAATGGTCAATCATACTGGCTATGAAACGGGTTTGCCTTATACAAAACATGGATTAAAAAGAACCCTTTGGATTGGTTTTGCCAACAAACGCTTCATTTGACTTACCTAACAACCAATACTCTTTTCAATTTATATTTCTCTATGCGGTTCTTTTTTCAATTTACTCTGAATGATGTAAATTACTAATTCAATTACATTAACTAATTCAAATTCAAGAAATATGCTACGCCGTAGAATAAGATACGCAGCCGCGCAATAAGATACGTAGAACTAACGGCTTTGAATAAAAAAGTTTCTGTTCTGTAAACAGGCGCAGGTGTTTTAAACGTGACAGCATTTACCTGAGAAAGAAATGAAAGAAACATTTCTTTATGCAACCTTTTCTTACCTACGTTCTATCTTTGTGTTAATTTGAGCAGCTGTGTGTAGCATCAAAAGGCTTCGTTATATAATTTGTTATGGCACGCGATATGGACGCAATTTAAAATTATACTTCACCTAGATCAGGGTAAATTGGCATAAATAATGGTTTCGGCTTTATTTGGTCATGATTTGATATTTTTTTAGGTATAAAATTCAATATTGGAAGATAATTCCTAAATTATAAGACCCTAGTCTTAAACAGACTTATGGAAAAGGAGTACGAGGATACTTTGTTCACTTATATTAACATATGTCTTTTTTACTTTAACAATAAATTTGCATACTTTAAAGGTAGAAAGAGAACGATACGAATACATGTTTTTAATTGATAACATCAAAGTTTCTTAGCAAAAATAAAACATCTAAACGTGTTTAACATATGTTTAACATATGCCTGCCTCTGTGGCGCAGTGGTAGCGAATGCAACTGCTGTGCTAGATGTCTCGGGTTCGATTCTTGAGTCGGACCAAATGTTTGTATGATCTGCAAATATTTATATCGGAGTTTGGGTGTTTTCTATGTATAATATGTATGTATTTACAAAAAAAAAGTATATAGGCATTAATATCAGTTGTCTAGTACCCATAGTACAAGCTCTGCTTAGTTTGGGACTAGATGGCGTTGTGTGTTAAAATATCTGAAATATTTATTATTATATGCTCAAATATACAATAAACATCGACATTAAAAATCTCAGTTCTGTTACGATTGTATTTATAATAGGTTTTAGCCTAGTTTAGATTGCAGTTTTCATACTTTTGTGTAACACATTTTTATTTTATGAGATGGCAACCAGCCTGATCAGCTATTTCTTCCGATGTCAAATATTTAAAGTCTTCAATTCTAAACTCTTCGAGTCTACAAGTCTTCGTTGTGATGAATTTAATGACAAAAAATGTGAATAAGATAAAATGGAGACTCTAGGATAAAATGGGAGTCTTTCCATAAAACAAAAAAAACTTACCTATAAAGAAATATTTTATTTAAAGTTCTGAAAATTGTTAAAATATCTACACCTTTCAATGTGTTTTTGGTCTGTTTTTCTTTCTTTCAGAAAACATCCATTGAACAATGAAGGTAAAAATATATTGTATAAATAATACTTTCCTGTTTAAACATGTTATAGGTGCTCTTAGATATCCGTTTCCCGGTGTTAGCAGCTATGTATAAGGTGACCTAGTTCAGTACGTCACTGTGCATCCACTATTTATGTATATCATTATAATTACACAGAGTGTTACAGAAAGTTATAATCAAATTTAAATTTATAAAATAGTCTTTCAAAGTGACACGTTTTATCAACGCTAGGGAAATTAAGGCAATGTCTTGTTAACTTTTATTGTTCCCAAGATTATTTGGAATCAACTACTATTTCAACGGGGTTTTCCACGGAGAGACTGGCATCGGACTTCAAACCCGAGGGCGAACTGAATTGTTGAGCTAGTTGGCAGTCCACAAAATATATTATTGATTCATTCAAAATCTATTTGTTAAAACTGTAAAATCACAATACTTTTAAAACATTAACGCTCGTTTCGATATGAAACGTTCTGTACATTCATACTAAACTAGTTTTATTTCATTGAATGAAGTGGTATCCATTCAGGTCAGAGGGTTAGTGTGCTATTGCGTATATTAGTATAGATGCGATACTTCGTTTAATATAAAATTTTAGTGTCAGCGGTGTTTGTGATATTGCTACTAATATAGACCTAATACCCTTAAAAGCAATAAATCTGAATTGGATTATAGGTAAATAAAAACTTTATGGAAGTGGTAAGGTACAAAAATCATGTAAGAAGGAAGAAAAATCGAGGGTTGCTACCCCTTTCCCTTCATCAGTACTCAGTTGGACAGCTTACAAGTGGCGGCATAGTGCTGAATGTTACTGTTTTATTCTCCTGTATCTTTCTAAAAGGGTCCCCTGGTGGTTTACATGACCCATCATTTTTTGACACGGGTCCGGAAGTAATATGCAGCCTGAAACTTAATCTAGTTAGATTAAGTTTCAGTTGAACTCGGACTAACTCTTTCCAAAACATGCTTCGAGAGTTCGAAATCACATTCACATAATATCAAAATCGCCATCGTATCTCAAACTAAACAAAACTAATATAAATACATTTGTAAATATCTTTATACACACATACACACACATATTTTTATGCATAGGAAACACCCAAGCTCTGAAATAAATATTTCCAGATCATATAAACATTTGCTTCAATCGTGTGTTGAACCCAGGACCTCAAACACAGCAGTTGCATACGTTCCCACTGCCACCGAGACAGTCATCGAACATATTATATAAGGAGTGTTCAATACACAATTTATGTTACTATGAGCGCTTGCCCGCGGCTCTGCCTGCGTGTTTTTCAGTTATCGCGACAAAAAGTAGCCTATGCCCTTCTCAAAGTTCCAATCTATTTCCGTACTGAAATTCTTTAAAATTGGTTCGGCGGTTAAGCCGTGACAGACTGACAGAATTAAACTCGGATTCATAATATCAGTATGGATTCTACCGCCTATGGATATTTACCTGCCATATTTGAAAATTAGGGAGGGTTATTTAGCTTACGTCTGAAAACATAACATAATACAATCGGTGAGAAACAAGAAAAATTTAAATGTCTCTCGGTTTTTTGTTAGGCCGCGTTATCATTGCGGTCGATCCGCCCTATATGTGGCGATGCATGGAAAAGCATTTTTCTCCCAAACGGTAATCATTACCTATCATCATTCAACAACATCAACAGCCTATATTACCCACCGCTAGACAAATACCTCTTATTAGAAAGAGGGTTTTAACTTATTATACAATTGTTTTCTAAATTAATAGGGGTCAAACGAGCATACGTATTGCCTGGTGGGTAAGCCATTACCGCCGCCCCTGGACACCCGCGATACCAAATGCGTCACAAGTGCGTTAACAGCCTTTGAGGGATGGCGAGGGGGAGGAGGGGTTGGGGCATAGGCCTTCGGTATCCTCACTTACTCAGTGAAACACAGCGCAAGCTCTTTTTTACACCGGTTTTCTGTGAGGCCGTGGTGTCACTCTGATCGAGCCGGCCCATTCGTGCCGAAGCGTGGCTCTCGCAACTATAAACTGTACATAGCTTGTATCAAGTTATTGCTCTCTTTGCAGCGTAGATCTCTTGCGTATTTTCCTCCTTAAGTCGGTTGTTACGTCACCCATGGGATGAAAAAGGAGTGGTGACACCTCTTATTAATCCGTCACTATACGGACACGAATGCGGCCATACAGTATTAAATTTAACTTATTTACAAATCTTTGCATTAACTATGGTTTACTTATTTAATGTCTTAGTTTGAAGTAAATGAACATAAAATAACCTGAAAATTATTATCAATGGTTTCGACCTTCAATTTAATTGTTTACCCAGAAAATCTAAACAGCAGACGCTTATAAATATGCGCATCTTATTTTGAACCTGTTCACAATTGAATGACAATAGGATATTTACATAATCTGTACTTAATCAGACTATTAATACACTCTGTGGCAGAATTAGAATTCCATGCAGCCTTCAAGTTTAAGTGACGTCAGTATGATAATGATGTTCATGTATTAAATGACAGGTTTCCCAATCAATGGGGTGTATCCTACGTAACTAATACATAAGTTATTTGTGCGTAGGTTTAATCTATATTAAGAAGGAGGCGAAAGGAAAATCTTCACGGCGCCCACTTCATGCGGACTTCTCAACATTGTTTCTTTTAAAAAGAAAAAGTTCGAAACTACAATATATATACCCCGACTACGTCAAAACGTTTAATAAAATTTAGACAATCTACGTCACCCGCGCCCTTAAAACGAATTGAAAACTCATTCATTTTTTTTTATGCAATGAAGATAAATAAATAAATAAAATCAGATCAGCAGTTAAGGTACTATGGAAGTACTTAACATAGTCTGCCAAAACTATCGTTCTTCATTTTGGCTCGCCGTAATCGTTTAAAAATGAAGATAGGAGACAATAATAAAGACACTCAAATAAGCAATACCCATTTTAAATATCTATCATAGAGGTTATTCTATTCATTTTTAAAGTAAAATCAAAGTGACTAAATGAACTAACGAAAACACAACACGATAATTGTAGGACCTCTTCACTACAGAACAACCTCCTAGTTCTCAGTATCACTTTTCTAAACTATTGCTCTGTTTAAATAGGCCATGTTAGGATTACAAATGGTTATATAACAATGTACTTAGAAACACAATCTGGCCAGTTATATAATAATAATATAAACCAATTATTCAAGATTTATGTATCTAGTACCGTATTACTTACAATTCTTAGCAACCGCTACCCGCATTGTCTATCATTAATATAAGTGTTTTGATGTTATATGGCCTTTGACCCTTATCAACAACCCGTAATATACCACTGCTGGGCTCGGTTCTCCTCTCAGGAGAGGGTTAAGGTGATTAGGGATTGGCAAGACAACGATGTGGCTACTTAATCTTGCCGTTGGATGTTTTTAAGCCTCCCGAAGGCCTCCAACTAAGCTTCACGACTGTTATCCTATGATAACAACCTGGACCGACTGCTTAACGTGACTTCCGAATCACGGAGACGCTCATGGTAACAGCGGTCACCCATCCAGATACTGACCGCGCCTTTGTTGCTTATCCTCGGTGATTGTTGCTAATCACCGACTGCAACTGGGCTATTAGCAGCTTATATAACCTTTATATAAGCTTTATTTTAATGTTGTTGATAGAAATGTTAATAAATTACACCAGTGGTGGTAGAAGACATCAAGTATATTCAAAAACTTGGTTCGTTCTCTGTGGATGAATATTTATATAGGTATTTATTTTCATAAATATACATTTCTGTCAAGATACTGCAATTTTTTTATGGTATGGTAAAATATTATCAACTGTAGTCTGGTACTCACAAAAACATTTTAACGCAGATTGTGTTTCAAAGTATACATCTCTTTAATATGTCGGATACATTACCAGATTACACTCATGAAATTGTCGTAACTGTTAGCAAGCTCATTTATAGCCACGAATACTGTTTTTAACCTAAAAACTTGTCAAATTCTTCTTCTGGCAACCATCTAATCAGCCATTTCTACCATTGTCAAGTGTTTAAAGTCTTCTGATCTTAAGTCTTTAAGTCTTCGCTGTGATGAAAATAATGATAATAAATATAAAAAATGTAGATGACATGAAATCGAGGCGGTCCCCGTCTTTCGAAAAAACCAAAAAAGGATCTCCAACTTGTCAAATATTACTTAGTCACAAATTTTAAAAGAAAAAAACGCAATTTTCATGACAAAAAAGGGTTTTAAAATATCTTAACAGTTGTGTTCAGGCATTAAAAAGTTTTTACAGATTTAAACAACTCATATACATGAGGGAAAAATTTACACTTTTTTGGTTTTTCAACAAACGGTTTAATGATGAACCCAGCCGGTCAAACTTATCATGTTGGTTAACCTCACAAGCCTTACACGACATTTTAAACGTCACAACTTAATTTTAGGTATTTCAAGCTTCTTAAATAAATAAGGTTGAGTAATTTCAAACACGCATACTCGTATAATATATTATCTACCGAGGATCGGTCGATGGATCTACAAAGTATAAACATTTATAAACAACTAGCTGAGCCCCGCGGTGTTACCCGCGGTACAACAACAACCGCTGGCAACGCCACGAAGCAAAGCTGGTCGTAACGACTCAGAAACAGATGCACAACACTTTGCTGAAGATCATGACATGATCAAATGTATAGTTTACGATTCTATAAAGAACATACCTACAAATTTTCTAGCATGACAGTTAACATCAAGTGATTTAAATAGAAAGCAGATTTTTTTACTATTCAGAATAAGTTAAATAACAGTCTTATTTGGCACATAAATGCTCATTTTCTCGCAGTAGCTTAGATTCATTCTCAAGAAATACGAAACATACAATCTATAAAGATAAAAACGTACGATAATGAAACTAAAGCTCCTCTATACAAGTTTATTATAAAACTGAATAGTCTGCCATTGATTGGCCTGTAGAATTAAGGAGAGGAATCACTGTGTATTTAGTCCTGAATTCGTGTGTTGTAAATTATGGAGTATACAATATACGACAATAATAATACCAATTGACTAAAGACAAACGAATAAAACAAATTAATAGCTTCGTCAAATTTTTGTTATGAAACATAGATACCTATTTGGCTATATACCGAATCATACTTACTTTACAGAATACAACATAAAGATTATTTATTTACTGTCTCGCACAGTTTTACAAATCAAATAGCAAGGTTGTTCGTTTATCTAAGTAAAAAAATGTATGCGGAAGACTGGGGTTTGTACTAGGAGACCTATATAAGAGATCGGCCAACTCTACCACCCCTTCATACTCTAAATATTGATGGAGTATCTTTGAGTGATGCTAATTCGTCCATGGTAATTATATGTTGGCCTTAAAGACATAATGCATTTAAGTATACAACCAGGACAAGAATTCCACATAACAGTAAAAGTCTGACAATAGTTTCTTTTTTCATGTTCGTGTCATAATCATATAAATATATTTACATTTCATTTTGTATACTTTTTAACATAGAAGAATTCATTGTGTTATTTTTTATATTAAAATTCTCTTGGATGTGTTATACATTGGCATTCGTTCAACGTATATTCACAAACTTTATCCTGTAACAAATTTTAGGACCCAAGATCCATCAACTTTCAGACTATGAAATGTAATTTATTAAAACACCAATCCAAACAAAACCGTATTTACAAGAAACTACAGAAAATGACAACTATGTGATTTACAAAGGGTGGCCATATTGCCGAAAGCAGGTTGCCAGGCAACCTTTGCATGTAGTTGACGGTGCAATAAGTTTTGAAGAATTCTAATAAACATAATTAGAAACACATATTTATCTCCATAAATGTATATGTACACACATAGCATGATGACGATACCCTGCATACAATAGTAATAATAATTATCATAAAAAATTGTAAAATTAACCCCCAAGTTAGTTAAGATACTTTTATTATTATTATATTTTATGTTATTGTTTTTTTTTCTTTTTTCTATTGATGGTTTTTTGATGTCGACCGAGCATTTGTGTAACCAAAATGGTAATCCTTACAGGCACCCACAGGACAGGCTTGCCTAGTGTGGGGCCACTTGATACAACAATTACTGTATGTTTCATTTTGCAATAAATTATTTTTATTTTATTATTTTTATTTATACCACCATTAAAAGTGAATGAAATGAAAAAGTACATAAATACTTCCACCTACATATCATCAGATACCTTTTCTTTTAACTACTTTTTGGTAAAGAGCACTCAGCCCTCTCCGATATAATATACTTCAAATATCAGTCCCGGTGTACCTGATTTTACACAAAAAATTAAGGGTGTAACCGTAAAATAAGGCAAAAGTAAGCAACAAAGCATGAATAGCCAATAAAGTGTACAGAATTATCTAATTCAGGATTTTCAGTATAAAGTTACTGGTAGACGGGCTACCACGAAATATCAAATGGCAAAGGCTTCGCATCATACTCACGGAACATCGGACAAAGAAGTTTTCTATGTAAATTTTCTGACACATTTTTATGCTTCATTCGTTTTTATATAATTTATCTGTATAGACTTAGATTATTGGATGTTTTTGCTTGAATGTAACTATTTTTATTGATCGGTGGGTTCCATTTCATATGCAATATTTAGATCCACTTTTTAGGGTTCCGTACCTCAAAAGGAAAAACGCAACTCTTAGAGGATCACTTTGTTGTCCGTCTGTCAGTCTGACAAGGTCTTCTTTCTCAGGAACGCATGGAAGTATCAACAAGCTGTGAAACATCAAACGTCTGCTAAATACAAAGCTAAATTCACTTATTATGAACACATCAAGAAACAAAGAAAGATGTGGTATTACCGCTTGAATTCTAGTTATAAAGGGAAAATACGGTAGATGGAATTGAAAGGCCACGAACCGTTATCTTATCCGTAACCTTTTCATCTGTAATGTATTCGGAACGTACTTCGTAGCATAGATGACAAAATTATTCTATCTATTAACTTATAATATTTCTTTTTTTAAGCGCCATTCTTCTTAAAAGTTGTTATTGAGTCAATCGAAGTGATAGCAAGCCTCACAGAAAGCCGTTACGGTTTCGGTTACCGTTACTGTTACCGGTTACCGAAGTCCAAACGACTCCTGCTCCTTGTTCTTAAAGGAAAAGCTTTAAAGGGTAACGCACTTGTGACTAGTGGATTTGAAGTGTCCATGGTGACGATAAGACCATCCCATCAGGTAACCCGACCGTTAGTTTACCGTCCTATGCCACAGAAAAAAAACACTGTCATTACATATACATTTTTCGGCACGTAATACACGCATACCATTACTTGATCTTTCATACTTTTTTGTTTAAATCATTTTATCTAATTCCAATGGTAGCTGCGTACGGACGAACAACGTCGGAAGATATTTCCCAATACGCTAAAACAAAACGTACGAAATGACACATATTTATATTTTATTAGAATACTCGCACACTTAAGTATCAGCCCTAGATTTTCACCAAGTATTTAAATTATAAAGCTCCCACAATGGTCTTAACTTTAATTAGGTGTCCTGGAAAAGTAATGTAGGAATGTTACATATTACGAAAGTTATATTACAAAATATTTAGTACCACAACGATAAGTACTACCAATATAAAATACCAGCTTTTGGCCGTGACTTTGTTCGGATATCAATGCCATATTCGCATATCACTTCACCGCTAAAATGCTTTAACTAACATCTTTAAGAAATTTACATTCGGGTTGCATATAGATTAGTTTGATAGTAACTAAAGTAACTAAACACGTCGGACTAACTAAAAAACTGGCCAAGTGCGCGTCGGACTCGCGCACCGAATGTTCCGTACAAACCTGTAGGTATTATACGATGCAACAAAAAATTTATGCTTTTCGCAACTTTTCCTATATCCATGCTATAAGATGTTGTTACGCACTAAATTTCAAGGTTCTGAGTTCATGGGAAGTACCTTGTAGGTTTTGATTCCCTCATGAGTGTAGAAAATTTGGACCATAAACGGCTGTATCTATGATTGCGTTAGCTTAGGAGTTCGATTTTTTCATAGTTCCAAGGGACAGTAGAGTATTTGATATGATTTCAGCTTGATACCTCAACGAGTTCTTGCAAAAAGGGGTTTTGACAGACAGACAGACGGACAACAAAGGGATCCTACAAGGGTTCCGTTTTTCCTTTTGAGGTACGGAACCCTAAAAATGATTAGTATAATACTTATATTATAATTAAACAAGTATCGCTAGTTGAGAAGAACTCTCTATATCTGAATGAATTTCATAAATAAAACGTACAAAATTTAATGTCAAAATATAAATTACCAAACCCAATCCACCAAACTCTACCTAGCAACAGTAATTAGGACAGTTGAGTATTTAAACCGAACCACACTTGAAATTCAGAAGCGAGTGTTCCAAATCGCACACAAGCCATGAAATTTTCAGAGCGTTGAACTACCCGCATAAAGTTTGGTTGCTACCGAAATTTTTTTGACCATTTGACTGGCAACTATTTATACGCTATTGTGGAGCCTAAATATTGAATAACTTCAACTCACTTCAACAAGAAAGTTTTACTTTTTAATGAAATTTGAACATAGCTTCTTTTATACAGGTTCAGAGCAGATCCGTAATATGCAAAGAGGAAGTTGTTGGTAGTTCTACTATGTTAGAGAGTTTACTGTTGCTGTAAATTTTAATAGAAATCGTGAAATAGAAGCTCATCTCAGCTAAGATATTATGTACTTTGTAAATCAAAACCTAATTCTAGTAACTTAGGTTTCTTATAGGCGCTATAGTAAAAATCCAATCTTTTTGTTAAATGATAACAGTTTATCTCTTTACGTAGAACACTTCAAAGTAAGTGCGTAATTCGTTCACGTACAACGTTCTTTTTACTAAACGACTTCAAACTCAATTACTTTAGTAATAAATTGAGACAGACTTACACAGCGGCACTTAATCTTTAACCCATTACAAGCCTTTTATAAAGTGGAGTGCGAAATTTGAGGTGACTGACGTGACTTGTTTATTGCTGACGTCTTTATTGCTGCTATTTAGAAAAGCCCTACCTAAAAATGCACACACTGTTCCATCATAGGATCCTGATGTAGGTACACCAGGTGTAACCTTAGAGGTAAATTCCTCAATGATCTCAGCAGACTCTGGAAGTCTATCGATAAAATGTGGCTTTACTGTAATAGAATTTTTATAATTTCTCCTATACGAATTTGGACCATTTTTCTCTTACTTGTAGGGTATTTTTTAGAGAGAGGTCCTGGTAAATCACTTATCATTAGGATTTCTTTTCTTAATAATCATCGTTTGCGGGACGGAAGAATACTGGTTTAATTGTATTCTCTCATGTCTTGTAGCAAATACACATCAGAGGAGAGAGAAAAATACTCCACAGACAGCGCATCATTATATCAAATTTACTTTATTGGCTATATATAAATATATATATATATATATAGTTTTCTAATCGAAGTAATCTAAAAAAAATCTTAGATAACAGACAAATAAAAACAGTGAATAACACAGTTATCACAGTTATGATGACAAACTCTGTTTGCCTTAATTCTTTAATAAGCTATATTAGTTAGATACTGTCCCTACAAAACATCGATTTTACTGTTGCATATTACAAAAAAAATTGCAACCTCTTTCGTTTCAAAGTAGGCCTAGCTTGTAAGTACATGAAGTTGTCTTAGATTTCAAGTAACCTAGATAAGGATGTAGGCCAATGTTATCGACCTATTATATACTTACTCCAAATTTGGTCAAGAATTTCTCGGTTTTACAAGTTAGATTTATATATAACTTTACATCTTTTTCTTATACTTACGAAATTACCTCAAGCGCTTGCGTTCGATAATACATTTTATCTTTAGTATGTTATGAATGACCGCTTAAGAAAAAAAGCACTCTTTTGTATAATATGTAACGATATATCAAAAAAATATAACTATAATCGTAGTTAGAGGTAGGAGAATTAAGAACTTCGTAACAAATTCAATGACGGAGATTGTGCATCACCAACGCAGCCTGTGACAAAACCCAGTGCAACTCAACTCAACGTCGAAAGGTTTGATAATGCAAGATACGTAACAATCACATTAATAAATTTAATAATCTGTATCAAATCTGATTTTTTTTTCTTTTCTTACTTGTTTACTAGTTTTGATAATCTCTTTAAAAAGAATAATCTAATACTGGGCTAACCATTGGTTTATTAGAACCAATAGTTTTCTTTCTTTATTTACAAAAGATAATCTTCATAATATACTACTCAAGTCTCTTTATAGATTAGTTCTATTAGATCAAAGTTGTATAGCTCTAACACTTTATCTAAAATACCAATTTTCAGAAAGGTGTGGATAATTAAACCATTAGGGCATAGAATAGGTAAATAATATATCAAAACAAAAGTTAATTCCATTAAAGCTATTAGTGAAAAACTAGGCAGATAGTTTTAATTCAATGGTACTAACTATGTTTACGTTGGGTGGATGTGTCGCGCGCTACCTGCGACAAACAACTTTAAAGTAATAGGAAAATAGAGGTGCGTAGCAACGGTGTTACACTTTTAGATTCAGATATAATCAATCATTAGATACCTACTCATAAAACTTTAACTTTTGCACCTTTTACAAGAATGTTTTCCTATCAAACTAACTACCTACTACATTCTTCAGAAGCCGTACTACTTGAACGATGCTTCGTTAACTGTATTATGATAGTCGTTTCTCAGTGTAAACTTTTAAAGACTAATAGTAACAATGAAGTCTAACCCATTCCGACATATCTTTACATGAATCCAGCTAAAAGAGTTCAAGTATAAAGCTGTGTATCTGTATGTTTACGTATAATCACGTGGTCGCTACTCACCGGCCCGAGGCTGTCGAAACCGTGGCGAAGCGCCAAACTGTGAGCCTCGTCGTGAGCCACAGACCTCTTGAAACGCACCAGGAACGTGTTGGTAAAGACCTCGCGGGACGCGGCCGCGGCTATTAGCAACGTCGCAGCCAAGCATTGCAGCCACATGTTAACGCGGTGGCCAACGTCGGCTGACTGAGGCCCAACTCCCGCTGACGTCACCACATATCGACCGCCTCCTGACGCATGCGCCAGCTCGACCATTCAACCACACGATGACTTCTACTCCGCAACGTCCGAGCCTTTCCACAGATTATAAAAGAACATCGCCACATAACCATTGTTTCGAATGAACACCCTACTTTCTTCTGTCCGTTAACCACAGCGTCAACTTCGTGCTGACAATAGTTGAACTCACTCGCTGTAAATACATGCATTCTACTGTTCTCATAGAATAAATATTTAATCTTATGTACAGCAGTGGACTGCAACGGGATGGTAATGAATTTAATTTTCCTCTCCTTATTAACTGATACACTTAACTGGAAAACTCATCTTGCAAAATTGCAAGCTCATAAATTTATAACCAAATTTTAATACTTCAATTTCTTATTTTACAGAACCGTTATCACAAAGGGTATACAGATATATAAACGCCTTTTGCGAATTAGCCAATGATATCATTGGAATTAGCAATGAAGAACATATTGAAACATATTGAATTAAGAAGGAGGGTAGAAAAGGATTCTGAGAGTGGCAGGTCTCTAATTCATAATTAGATGATTATAATCTGTATGTGTATTCAGATCTGAATTCTAATGCTAATTTTGGCTTGAAGGTCGTGACTCCCAATCAAGTCTAATTGGTTTGTCTTTTTGAAACTGTTAGTTAACGATGGTGGTAGACAATTTGCGATTCCATACCTAATCTTATGAATCAAACACCAAGAGAGGTGATNCATATCTTTACATGAATCCAGCTAAAAGAGTTCAAGTATAAAGCTGTGTATCTGTATGTTTACGTATAATCACGTGGTCGCTACTCACCGGCCCGAGGCTGTCGAAACCGTGGCGAAGCGCCAAACTGTGAGCCTCGTCGTGAGCCACAGACCTCTTGAAACGCACCAGGAACGTGTTGGTAAAGACCTCGCGGGACGCGGCCGCGGCTATTAGCAACGTCGCAGCCAAGCATTGCAGCCACATGTTAACGCGGTGGCCAACGTCGGCTGACTGAGGCCCAACTCCCGCTGACGTCACCACATATCGACCGCCTCCTGACGCATGCGCCAGCTCGACCATTCAACCACACGATGACTTCTACTCCGCAACGTCCGAGCCTTTCCACAGATTATAAAAGAACATCGCCACATAACCATTGTTTCGAATGAACACCCTACTTTCTTCTGTCCGTTAACCACAGCGTCAACTTCGTGCTGACAATAGTTGAACTCACTCGCTGTAAATACATGCATTCTTCTGTTCTCATAGAATAACTATTTAATCTTATGTACAGCAGTGGACTGCAATGGGATGGTAATGAATTTAATTTTCCTCTCCTTATTAACTGATACACTTAACTGGAAAACTCATCTTGCAAAATTGCAAGCTCATAAATTTATAACCAAATTTTAATACTTCAATTTCTTATTTTACAGAACCGTTATCACAAAGGGTATACAGATATATAAACGCCTTTTGCGAATTAGCCAATGATATCATTGGAATTAGCAATGAAGAACATATTGAAACATATTGAATTAAGAAGGAGGGTAGAAAAGGATTCTGAGAGTGGCAGGTCTCTAATTCATAATTAGATGATTATAATCTGTATGTGTATTCAGATCTGAATTCTAATGCTAATTTTGGCTTGAAGGTCGTGACTCCCAATCAAGTCTAATTGGTTTGTCTTTTTGAAACTGTTAGTTAACGATGGTGGTAGACAATTTGCGATTCCATACCTAATCTTATGAATCAAACACCAAGAGAGGTGATAGCGATTTTAAGGATCTTAAAGATATCTAGTTCTTGTTGTCAATAACAATAACCTGTTTATTGACAACAGTTTCTATACTTCAGCACGTCAAAGAGGATCGAAAGGGTTAATGATTTAGCGCCAATGTATCATGAAGGCCGCTTGTTTCAGTGAGTCGGGGCTGAAGTGAGTCCTGAATACTTGAAATATATAAGTAGTTCTTATCCATACTAGAACCTAACTCTGTATATTTGTTACACATTCACGTCTTAACTGCTGAACATATTTGGAGGAATAACTGAAACGAAAAGAGGCTCGGAATATATGAGTTTCAGGTTACATTGGGCGCCGGTAGTAGTACTTATCGTCAGGTGTACTCCTCGTTAGCTTTTTCTCCCAAAAAAGGTAAAAACATGACGCTACTGATTACTAAAGAGGCTTCCAATTAGCTTCCAATCATATCTAAGTTATCAATAAACTGCTGATCGTGAGATCTCGGGTTCGATTCCCAAGTCGGGTCAAATATTTGTATGAAATATTTGGTTCGGAGTTTGGGTGTTTTCTATATATAATAAGTATTTACAAAAAAAAAGTATATATGGTACAAGCTTTGCTTAGTTTGGGACTAGATGGCGTTGTGTGTGATAAATGTTCAAAAATATTTATTTATTTGATTTATAATATGGAGAAAGATAAAGAACAGAAACGAGTTAAATGAACCTGCTCAGCAGATCACCCCTTAGCCAAGATCCCAATGTTAAATATCGATACTCTTTCTACAATCGCTAACTCCCCTAATGTCTTACATTATTTGTTTTGGCTACTTAGCGTTGAGTTGACGTCATTCCCATACATTTGTTAGTTTCCTAATAACTTTTATGTTTGTAGAATGCCAACTAGGCTACATAGACCTGAGCCTAACTATTAGTGTTGCCATCCTGCTATTAATCTGAAAACACGCTGCATCGTTAAACCCTTCCAGATTAACGATATAGCATGTTTTCATATTAATAGCAGAATAGCTGGATGACAAAAACCATATCTACACATATAAATAAAATTGGATTGTTTGTTTGTAAGGTTAAAAAAACGCTTTTTACTAAATGTATACACAGTATATACACCAAAACAACATTTTTTTCAATTGCTGTCTGTCTGTCTATCAGTTTGTTCCGGCTAATTACTGAAATGGCTGGACCGATTTTGACAGGACTTTCACTGACAGATAACTGATGATATAAAGAGTAACTTAGCCTACTTTTCTTTAGAATAGCTTTGATATTAGAATAGCGTTTCCTGCGGTTGTTGTTGTACTGCGGTTAGCACTGCGGGACTCAGCTAGTAAGAAAATAAAATAACTAAAGCAAACATGATGTGTACTTAAACTATTTAAAATAATTGACATAATACGTATACTTTAGAGATCACCAGATGTGGAATTTCTTTCGTTCTGAATGTCTTATAACAAGTTTTTATTTAAGGAATAGGAGGCAAACGAGCAGACGTATCGCCTGATGGTAAGCGACTCCCGCCGCTCATGGACACCCGTAACATCAGAGGCGTCACAAGTGCGTTGCCGGCCTTAGGGGATGGGAAGGGGGATAAGGGGAAGGGTTGGATTATGGGCCTCTGGTATCCTCACTCGCTCGATGAAACACAGCGCAGGCGCTGTTTCACACCGGTTTTCTGTGAGGCCGTGGTATCACTCCGGTCGAGCCGGCCCATGCATGCCGAAGCGTGGCTCTCCCACGGTAATACCAATAAAAATTAAACTATGCCATAGATTGCGGGTTGATTCTCGCTAACTCAAAAGTTTGTGGTCATGGACATTTTTACAAAATAAATGTATTTTGTATATATCAATTGTCTAATACATATAGTACAAGCTCTTATATTTAGGTAATATTCTTAGATGTAGTAATGCTGGCACCTTCCAGTCGAAGCTGTCTTGTTTTTACAAGACCTTACATCTGTAAAAACTTAAAAATATAAATTTATTTTCTAAAAATTTGTCTTAAATAAAACTAAAGAATAAAGAAAAAATATATATTTCACTATTATATTTTGTAATTTTTATCACAATAAATATGATACTAATAACAACATTTTCAGTTCAAAAGATTTAGTGGCCCAGTCTGCCTTTCACACTAACAAAGTTAATATATTACTGGCCTTATCACAAAATGTAAACTATTTTCTTCCTAGCTTACTTTATAATAAGGCAGTGTATGAGAATCACGCAATGAATGAAGACATACTGTATTTGAACAAGCCTGAAGAGCATAATGTCAGTTTCAAGCTTGAGCCGGAGCAATTGACGGAGTGCTTGCACCCCCAGCTGCACATTCTTTCTCCATCGCATGAGATGGAGGATGTTCCAATACATTATCAATCAACCCAAAAGCTTTCGCTTCCACAGGCGACATGAAACAGTCTCTTTCCATTGAACTCTGCACCTTTTCAAGAGGTAAATGTGTATGTCTGACATATAAATTGTTAATTTGTGATTTCAGCTTCAAAATCTCTTCAGCTTGAATTTGAATATCTGTCGCTTGGCCCCTGACACCTCCAGATGGCTGATGGACCATTATACGAGAGTTTGGAAGTGCATGTCTCATACCTGGGGCCCCAGCTGCAAGAAGTAGCGATGCCATACTACAAGCCTGTCCAACACACCACGTAGCAACAGGGGGAGTGATGTACTGCATAGTGTCGTATATTCCTAATCCAGCAGTTACATTACCGCCAGGAGAATTGATATACAGATGCACGGGTTTCTTACTAGATTCTGATTGCAAAAACAACAACTGAGCAACGATAAGTGAACTAATTTCATCGTTTATAGGACCCATAAGACAAATAATTCTCTCACGCAGAAGCCTAGAATATATATCGTAGGCTCGTTCACCTCTGCCTGTTTGTTCAACAACAATTGGTATCATACCAAGTTTCAAAGGGCGGCTGGTGCAAATGTGTCTCTGGATATTTATACATGTTTTCAAGTTCATTCTACACGAAACTCGAACAATTTGTTTCAAATAATTTAGTGCCATTTTACTTTACAAAATTTATTATTTCTCTAATAAAACTTCTTTTAACTTTTGAAGTTTCAAACTAAAGATATCCAATAATTTCGCACAATTATTTTTAGCAGATAATTTAAATACACTCTATAGTATACTTTCAATTTCTCAATCAACTTGTCTTATGATTGTCACTTGTCACTTTGACAGTGACAGTGGAGTTGGCAAACCTAGCCCTGTGTGCCGTGTGTTAAATAAAAAATTATAAGGTATTCCATTCTGTCTTGCCTCTCTTTCCACTATTTTCGATTGCCTCTAAGCATCACTATCCACAGCTGCTTATGACACAGGATTTTAGAATGACCTTGAAATGGACACTTATCTTTTGTTTTAAATTTTTCCCTCAAAATTCTCCTACGAGAAAATAGGGTATTACACTCATTTCTGAGTAAGCATCGAAAAAAGATTGATCGTTGGTCAGACGTTATTAGTGAGGGAATCTAAATTCCTAAGGATTAAAAAAATAACAATATTTTCCATCCTTTTAAGCACACCATGTTTGTCTGCCATTATACACCTTGGTGATGCAGGTTTTTTAAACCTGTTCCGTTGTTTCGAACGAGAACATAGTAAAGTTATTGTCTTTAGTATTAATTGTATAGAATCTATCATAATTATGGAGGTATAGTCCGTTCGCTTGGATACGATTATACACACACTTAGTTAACATCTGGACAATGCCCGCGCCATCTCGACCAAACTGACTTCATGGCCTGTCAAAAAGCTAATAATTGTGGTGAAATGGTGAGGCCAGAGCACAACATCCCCTTCCGCAGACCCTCAAGGTCACGGGGCAGACTAAATGGTGGTTTCTTAGTAAGGTTGGCAGTGACTGTATGGTTGGTATTGAATTTTTTTAAGGTGGATTGATTGTTAAACATTATTGTCATTACCAACAATTTCATGTATTTTATAAAATTACTTTTGATTACAAATCACAAAACATAATTTTAAATTCCTATAAAATATTAATTTCACATCATTTTGCTCTGAACTTGTCGGCGCCTCAACTTCATTAAAGCTTCCTGTCTTTTCTTTTCAATAATAAACTTTATGTCTGAATCATTACGTTTTATTTTCTGGTGAGTAATCTCTGGCTTATGACATCTTGTAACAGCGCTGGGAACTCGGGGTTGGAATTTTCTGGTAACAGATACTTCTTTGCTTTTTGAGGTTTCCTCTATTTTCTTAGAAACATCTGGCTGTGTGGTTAGTTGTGAGGTTATAGTACAGGGTATCTTCTGTGCTGTTGTGAAAGGGAGAAGCCTTTTAGCCAATAGTTTTTCCCTTGCAAGCTGGTGCTTTTTCTTTATTTCTTCCTGTGTGCATCTTATAGGAGAATCACCAAGTGCTGAAAATATATAAAGATTTATAAATACATACAATAGGGTAGATGACACCTAGGTCAAGTTAGTTCCTTTTTATCATCTGTGAAATTGATAACTTGGTCTGAAAATGTACTACATTCAAACTTATGACAAAACTATTTTTGACTACAATACTGGGCAAAAATAATGCACATCAAAATCTAGAAAGAGATATTCAGCTAATTTTAGCTTTGTAGAGCATTGTCCCTTTTGCATACTACATGTGTTATGGTTTGTCAGTTGTTCAACAAATGCGGTGGAGTCACGGACTGTTAGTACATAATTTCGCACGAAATTAGCTGAATTTCTTTTTCTAGAAATGATGTGCATTATTTCTTACCCAGTACTGTACTCAATTGAGAAATATATATAATATTTTTTTGATTAAAATTTCTAATAGAAATAAAAAGCTTTAATATTTGTATTTTTTTCGAGATGTTTTGTCTTATTTTTTTAATGAAGGAAATATCGGTATTTATTTACGATAGTCATCTTCCCAATTATTTGATATTTAAGGTCTCCTAAACACTGACTGGCAAGTTTATGCCGTGCCTCAGTATGCTGCAGCCATATGCCGCTGGATACCATAGAGGAACATATCAACTCAGTGCCACAGAGGAACATTTCAGCTCAATAGCTATAACTTAACACATAACGGATCTCAATAAATCCAATTATAAATTATTGTTCAAGTTCTTTAGGTATGGCAAGATATGTGATATTCTTCTGATTTTCTACCTAGTATTTTTATTATATCCTATTCTTATCAATAAAATTGTTTATAACACAACATAACATGCTTCAAAAAATTTATGTTGTGTTATTAACACAATTATTTAAATGCCAAAAATGGCATAATTTCTTTGGCATACTGCTGTATGCTATGGTAGATATAAGAGTTTAGGAATTTGTAGTTGATTGTAAATAAAAAAGTATAAGAATTATAGAAATATTATGCATTACCAGTTGCTGCATTGGCATCTTTTCCAAAAGGCATTGAATTGTATCTACCAAATACTGTGCCGCTAGTTGAAGGTAAATTTATATTTGATACTATGGGAGACACAGGCATTGAACTGTGGCGTCCAAAAAAGGACTTCGAAGATGGACTATTATCGTCATGCCCTTTTAATTCTTTTACTTTAGTGTCCATTTTCATTGTATCTATTTTGGTCGGTGCCTGAGTCAATTTCTCAAGTGTGCTATCATTTAAATTACCAAGTAAACTATCAAATGAATCATTATTTAACTTGGGAGAATCATATTTCTTTTTCACTGTATTGACAAACGGTGATTCTAATTTTATACTATTAAATATTGCATCCATTGAATCTTGGTCCTTTTGTTTTTTTGTAGTTGGTTCATTTATAATATTTTCTTCTACTATTTGACTAGCTTTTATTAAACATTCATTAATAGAATCGTCTGATTCTAAAGCTCCATCTGTATCTGGCTTGACAAAGTTAGAACTTAAAACATTTCTTCTTAAACATCGAGAATTACTCCTTAGTCTACTTTTGGGGGAAAAATCGGGTGATTCACTGAATACATCATCTTCACTTCCTGAATTTACTTTCTCTGGACAATTATTTTGAGGCTTTTTGGCTATTAACTCTTCTAAATTTTGATTTAATTCTATTAGTTCCTGAAATAACTCAGTCTTTTTCTGAGGTAGTCTAACTGGCCTCCGTTTTGGTAACTGTTTTTCTATTAGTTTAAGTCTTATTGAACGTTTTGGCCTTCGGCTGACTGGTGTAGAGTTTTTAGCACGTGAATAAGCAGTGTTTTCTGCTTTAGGTGTATAAAAGTTCCATACAACATCTGTTTCACCTTCAGCTCCATCTTGAGTGCAAAGGAATGGCACAGGACTGCCTGTGTCCGAGTCATATATTGAATCACTATCTCTTGATGGTGATTCTGCATGGTGTTCTGGTGTCGAACATGATACTGAAATAATGTAAGTACAAAAATGGGATTATTATACTTATTAAAACATTTCTAGTACCCATGCTATAATGTACATAATTATATTTGTCTTTATCAGTCAAGGCTTAAAAAATATTTTTCAATACCACATGATCAAATCTCACGGTAGGAGTGATTCCTGCATTAAAGTAATTTAAAACAAGAATCATCCTACCGTAAGACTCCTTGCAGAATAAATTGAAACAACAGACACAAACACACAAAGATTTAAGAACAAAAGTATTTGTGGAGAAGATTTATTCTGTCTGGGAATTGAACTTCAAAACTCTATGTAGCTTTATGGCAAGGACATATTAATACCATTGCTCCATGCTATGTCTTTACATTAAGTAAAGTAAATGATTTTACATAAATTAAAGAGACAACAACATAGGGACCAAACTTTAGCTAACCTTTATGTTTAGTCTTTATTGACACCATATTTTTAGAATTATGTTTATTTTTATTCATACGGACTATTGGGACAACTTAAATGATGGTTATTCATGAGAATTTCAGGTAAAATATTGACTCCGAAAGCAAAAAACACTAAATAATTACTTAAACTAAAAAATGTCGCGTTTACAGCAAATGTCAAATAAATAATGACACTGACAAATAGTGACAACACAATGACAGTCTACCATCTTTACAGGGCTGCCAGTAAAAGTGACACACTTTCAGTCTTTCATATAAGGAAATAAATATTGGAAAAGTACAACTTTTCTTTTATCGGAATTTTTGTATAATTATTTTGAAATACCGATTATTAGCGTATTATTATTAATATTCATAAATAAATTGTATTGATTTTTTAAATAGGATAAAACATTTTAACCGAATTCAAAAAAAGAAAGGGTTAAAGTATGAAAAATGGTGCTTCCTCTGTGGTTCCATTTCAATTTGGTCTAGTTCTTAAGATTTTTTTTTTGTTATTTTATGTATATGATTTTATATGGTATTCATATGATATTTATATGATTATTAGTAGAATTTTTTATACTCATTTGGACAAACTATAAGGTAGGTAGGTAGAATGAACCTAACATACAGGAATGTTCAGTATCATGTCGAGTCGTGTCGAGGTTTCATCCATTATATATGTTATCGATACATGCTGCCTGTCGTATTGTTTGGTGCAGATAACCTATGTCCAATCATTGTTGAGGGTCGTATTCGTTTTGCAACACGACCTACAACAATGCTTGAGCGTCAACTCGACACCTGAATGTAGAACCTGTTTTGATGGAATGTATACGAAACCAACGACTTAGAGATAGTTTCCTTTCTAATAAGTTGATGGATTTTGCAAGATGTATCAGCATTCTGGCCTGTCTTTTGACAGTCTTTTGACACAGCTAAGTGATTTATGATTTGACTACTGAATATTTAAGACTTATGTAAAATAAAAGGTGGCCATGAGCAACATAGTCAAAATTGTGGCTAAGCTCCGTAAATAAAGATTAAAAAACCAAGACACCGCACCACACGAATGACAAACGTGCTTCAATACCACATAGCACATGATTTATTTTGACGCTTTACTACACTGTAAAAACAAAAGTTAATAGTTTATTGAAACACAAAACTTTTTAAAATTATTTTTTAAATGATTACTGTTTGAATCCACAGAGAACCTTTCAATGATTTTAATTTAATTCGTTCATATGTAAATGAGATTTAACGAATATCGTCAATCCGAATTGACATAGAAACTGGGTGATACGAGTTGATATTGCTTGGAAGTTCAGTCATTTATTTCTAAAACGGCAACACTGGTTTGGTAACAGACAGAACTACAAACGTCAGTTTATCGTAGTCTGGCGCCTTTGTTGGACGTACACGTACAGAAAAACAATATTTTGTCGCGGCTCGCGATGCTCATTCGGAAGTGACATTTACATTGTGAAGTGTTAAGGAACTTGTGAAAATGTTGGCAGACGGTGAAGTGGTTGGAGACGGTTCGTGGAACCTCACGATCTATGTGACGGACTTGAACGAGAAACGGACTATGGTCGTAAAAGGAGACATGCACATTGGAGGGGTTATGCTTAAACTGACAGAAAGCTTCGGTAAGTAAATCATTTGTTTAGGTAAACATTTTGACTACAATAACCCAATATTTTAAATAGACACACATAAAAATTCAGTTTTTAAAAAGGAAACCAGTTATGTGCCAAGTTTTAAAACCAGATACTGAGTCATACGTAATTTCTTATAGCCTTGAGATTCATTACTTTTATATAATTGTTTAGCTTGTCAGATAACAGGTCTATTTATATAAAATTTGTGTATATAAACATTTCTTAGTAACTATTCGTGAAAGCATATATCCATTTATGTTTTTTATAGGTTGAATAAAGTGGCCAGTGCTAATAACAATATAATATTAATAACTAGACAAACCAGTTGGTTTTTAAATCTATATGATAAAGTGTGAATGATAAAATAATGGAAAGTTAAAACAGAAATTTACATTTTCTTATTAGCACAAAATAATAAACTTAATATTTGAGGTGATTCCATAGTAACTAAAATCATCAGCTTTTATAAGTCCACTGCAAGACATAGGCCTCTCTTAAACAAAGAGGTTTTAACCTGCACTACCATAATGCCAAGACTGATCGGTATAGGATTTGTTGCAAGTATTCCTTTTCTTTCTCACTCAATTTTTTTTTTTAATATGATCATATAGTTCTTGATCAAATGAGTCATGATTCAGATGGAATTGACTATACTAAACTAAAAGTTTAACCAAATGATAATAATTACTTAATAGCCAATAAGAATGTTACAACATCGGAGTGGTCACCACAGCATTGTTTACTTTGCTGAGTGTTATGGGTTCAAATCCTACATGAGACAATACTCTGTGATCCACAAATTGTAATTCTGAGTCTTGGTGTTTTTTATGCCTATTCTAGAGTCGCTGAGAGTTATGGGTTCAAATCGCACATGAGACAATACTCTGTGATCCATTACAATTGTTGCTCTGAGTCTGATTAATAGCTGTGTTCCTTTCATATATGTTTGTTAAATGTCTACGTTCTTTGTGCCAGGAGTTATCTTTTAAAGAACAAATCAATGAAACTTGTCAAGTGACATAGTTTTGTGCCTATCTTCATTTAAATAGAATCAAATTGCCATAAATAGGTAGCTACTAATAAAGTGATGAGGTATTGACATAAAACTTTTAGCCTATGATCATATAAAATATACTGCGAATGAAAATTCCACATACACACATCTGTTAAGAGAATGACAATAGTTCTATTAGTTTTGTTGAAAATAACATATTTGTAATTTTACTCGAATGACTCACAGAATCTAAAGTGATTCAAAGAACTGAATTGTTTAAAAGCAAACTCAATATGAAATTAATACTTTTATCCTCATAATTAATTAAAGGAGGACTGGACAATATATTTTTAATTAACTGTATGTAAATGTAACATAAATAATACACTGAAATTAATTAAACATTAGATTTGGGGAAGTGTAAATTGTATTAGACGTAGTTAACAGAAATCTGTTAACAATTATTTTTAATATGAAAGTGATTATTAGTAGTAAGGTGACTGAAACATTTTTGTTTACGTGTTACATTGACTCACTCACTACAGTCATTAAAAAAATATGTTTCCCATATAATACTTTTAGAAAATCCATGCATTCTTTATAATGAAAATATCATTTTTCTGATAGAGTAGTCAAGATATTTTCTAAATTGAAACTACTTAAAATTTAAAACTATTTTTCTATCTAAATAAACAAATATTGCACTTTTACCACTTCCTAATAATACCTACAATCTACCTACAGAATAAAAGGAAGAGAGCCAAATACATGTTTAATATCAAACATATCATTCTATAAAATCCAGTTTGGTTTGCTAACTGGTCCAGATAGCAATAAAGGCAATACCTGTCTGATTAAAGAGCTTAGTGAGAGGGACAGTGTTATATGTTAAAATAAGAGAGATTATGCGCGTACGCAAGCACGCGTCCTTCGAGGCCGATTATGTCGTCGGTCCTCGGTTTTTGCTGATACTCCTGCACTGACAGCAGGTTTAAGTATCCGTCAGTTATGCATTTAAGATATATAGAAATGAAGGTAATTTGACCTTAGTTAGTCATTCAAATAAAATGATAATGTTACCTTCAAATTTGGAAATTTGTGTATTATAAGTATATATGGTACTTACAACTATAGTATTTTAATAAATGTGAAATGGATTAGTGAAATTTATATATGTGTATTAGGTTTTGACTTCGTCCGCGCGTTTGACGGTTATTACAGTAAACACTAATCTATGTTCCCCTAAGAATTAAAGTATCTCATTTGAAATTCATGTTATCCCAACCCTCTCGTTAGGGTTGCGTAGTGTTGACGAAACCGCCTCGTTAGATAGCCGATTATTTACGCTACTCTGACTAGGGTTCAAAGAAGCACCTCGGTGCAGCGGTTTAGGCACAAAAGCCTAACAGACAGACAGCGTTACTTTGGAATTTATAAAAATCGAAATGAATCAAAAATGTATGTACGCACATAACTTTCGATCGACAGCACCAAATTGGATAATGCTTATTTTTATGTGTTTGTTACTGTTAGAACAAGGTTTGTATAGAAGAAATTTAAAACAAAACCGGTAGTGTTGTATTTTTTTAGTCCGCTTAGTACATGCGGGCAATTGAGGCGGGTTTAAATACTATAAGAAGGTTTTCGGTAATTTGAAAATATTCACTAAAATGAATCTTGCGGTACGAAGTTCGCTGAGTCAGCTAGTTTATAATGTTAGTTAGGATAACAATTACAAATATTTCAAAGATGAACACCTTATTTAAGCTCGGATTCTAATATAACTATCACCAATTTAAATAAATCCAGTCCATTCAAAGGTTGGTCTGGAAGAAATTACTCGTAAGCGATTGACCGACCTTCGTACGGCTAGGCTGGTTTTTTGGCTTTATTGTACGTTAAAATACCAAATACTTTAAAATGTCTGTAAAACCCTGGTGTACGAATTAAGTATTATCGTTCAATTAGGTACTATTGTTCTTTAGTTACGTTCGAGAAATACCAATGCGTAAGTATTTTAATTCAGAACAGAAAATAATACATTATCCTTCAATGTGGCTGTTCAACGTAAATAAGTGTTTACAATTGTATGAATAATAAACTCTTATCCTAAGGAATTCTAATGAGTTTGTATTTATTTTATGTTACATGTCCCTATGAATAATATACACTGAAAAAATAAATATTAATCATTTGTAAACCATTCAAAAGTGAATGCATGGAAATTAAGAGAACGTACCTACTATGTATGTGAAACTCGCGCGATTACATTATTACAAGTCGTAAACTAGTAATTTAAGCTCTCACCTACGCCAAAATAGCTTTATAAATTTCAAAATGGCCGCCAATTCGCCCACTTAAAGTCCAAAACTTGTGCTACTTAATGTACGTATATATCTATTCGTTTCTACAGCTCATAAACTATACAAACAAGAAGCAAAAATGTAAATAATATAAAGATTATAATTTTGTATAATTTTTTTATCATCAAAAACCTTTAAAAATGCACTGCTGTTCGTAGTAGCGATTAAGAGATTTGGACTTAATACAACGTTAATCAGACGAGTTGGTACCCATAGGGTAATTGCGAGTTTTCCTCCTTTTGCAGTTCGTATTTTACTTCCATAGTTAGCCGGCTCTTACAACACCCATTGATGAACAGGATGGTGACACTCCTCTTTAATTTTTCACCACAGACTGCACTTGAAAGGAATTACTACTTCCTTTTTTTTTCTTACGTGTTGAAACCCCTTCGGGCCTTCACCCCACCGGGGTTTGCGGGGGGGTGGTGTGTCGGAATCGAACCGACTAAAACCACACGGTGTGCCACTGCGCCTGAGACGGGAGAGATCCGGGAACCGCTTTTTTACGCCATCCGGACCCAAAGTACTACTTCCTTAAACCAACCATTAGCGAATTGTAACATTTTCTCGTTGCTAATGAACACGGCATCAGTACCTTAAGACAAATATGACTTTAAAATGTTTAAACAGTACACAGCACAGTACGCCTTCAAAATAGAACTATTGCATCAAATGTATTTTTGTTTATATAATCGATTAACATTTCAAGTAATAGATAGTACAAAATTACATATACCTATGGGAATTAATGCCTACTGTTTGATTAGGTGATATGCATTGTTCTTCATACTACGCTATCTACGTATTATAAGGGTAGTATATGTACGTACACTTCAACACTTTGTTCTCTATCTGGTTACTGATATACCACATACTGAAAAGAGACATCGTATGGCACTAATAATAACTTTTCTCTCATTAGTGAGACAACAGAGTCTTAAAAGGAAGACATGTTAATAATGTCCCTTTGTAAAGAGAGACACTTCTCAGACAGATAAAAGATGGGTTGTTGATGATGATGACAAACATAACTATTATTCAAAGTGGAATAATTTACTCCCTTAGTCCGCTCTTACGACAGCCATTGATGAATGTCCATGGGCGGCGGTAGTCGCTTACCATCAGGCGATACGTATTTTCGTTTGCCGTTTGCGTTTATAAAAAAAGACTTCTTACAACTTAAATGTATGACAGGCATTCTTCATAAGTTCACCTCAAAATGTAGGAAGCAAATTACCTAGAGACGTGAACAGATCAACGATCGATAAACCAAGCAACGCAAATTATTTCATTAGAGATAACAACTTACGTAAACATTTAGCTTTAATCTTTCATGTACATACGTTATGTTCACTCCGATAAGATAGCACCAATATTGATTGCATAATGACAATTTACCCAGCTTGCTAATATTATACCGAATTGCTAAACGGTATTAGGTCAATAGTCTGTGTAGTTTTCTTCACTTTCGAGACGGATGTGCGTACGCGCACGTTCCGAGAAGCCGCCATGTTGAGTCGTTGTATTTCCGGCGCCGACACCTCCCCTCTCTCCTTACCCTCTGGCGTAGATAACACGTTATCATCCGCTCATTGTTCCTCCATGCTGATGAGGTACTTGGACAATTGCGCGCAGGGCGTTGACTTGATATTTTTAGCGTACTAAATCAATAATTCGCAGGGTCAAGTAATATATGCATAAAATACCAGCAATATCACAACTCCATATGTAAGCAAGTAGCAATTTATATTATACGGTATAGGAATATTAATTTATGTTTTAAAATACATCACAGCAACCCGAGTTTATCTTTTCCTGGTTGGAAATCCTAGAACTTGGAACAGGAAACTAGGAACATTTTTCAATTAGCAACTAGATTATTTTAAATATTTGGGTGTTATATTTCTCTATTTAGTACCTATCTAGTTTTAAAATGATGTACCAATGTGAATGTACAAACAATAATGTGTTTGCGAATCCCTACACTAAAATTAAATTATTTCCACAATCAGTGTAACTTTTAACTGACATAGAAAGTTAATTGAACAATCATAAATTATTTATAGTTGTTCATTGACTTTCAAACAGCTGGCTAAGTCTAAAACATTTAGTTATAGATATGCAAATAATGCGTTTAAACACACTATAAATATTCATGTGTACAGAAATTCTAAGCACCGCAATTTCTACGAAGTCTATGAATTTTAAAATATCTTCTTATAGCTATAGTTTAGTAACATTTGTCATTTATCTAATCTATATAAATAAATAAAATTGGAGTGTCTGTTTGTAATGTTAAAATAACATTTTTGACCGTCTGTTTTCCGTCTAATCTCTGGAACGGCTAGACCGATTTCAACGAGACTTTAACAGGCAGATAGCTGATGATATAAGGAATAATTTAGGCAACTTTCTTTAGACTAGCTTTGCCCCGCGGCGTTAGCATAGCTCTGCGTTGCTTCTTTCCTTTCTTTTTAGAATAAGTTGCTTCGTTACACTAGTTGCTAATTAAAGTCTTAATGTATTGTATAGTGGACAATAATAATAATAACCACACTCAGCTCACACACAACTGTCTGATTCCTGACTTGGCTGAGTCTGTACCACAGCTACCACACTGCTGATAAACATACTTATATATTTCTATATACGTACCTATTCTAGATAATAACGCCAAAAACGATCGTGCCCATGACCTCTATCTTTTGTCCTGGCTGGGAACCGAAATCACTAGACTAATAAGAATAATGTAAAATTTGACTATATAATAGGGTAAAGCGTTTTATTATCAAGTCTGCAGTCGGAGGGTGGTGCGTTGGCGCGCGAGCTATCTGCCGTGGGTGATACCGATAAGTGGCATCCCAGCCATTAACAATAAAGGCCTTGTGTCAATATGTCCTGATGTTGATAGCCACGTCATCACGCTTGAATAGAGCCCTTGTTGCATGTACTTAATGGAAGCAGCTTTAATACAATTATTTGTGTATGTAGGTGACTCCTTGTTTATGTGATTCTTTGACTGTAAGTGCTACAAAAGTGTAGCAGACTAAGCAATTTGTTTTTTCTTTCATATATAAACTTGTTTAAAGCAAAACATTAAGATACACAAATATATTGTTACAATCCGGAAATGATAATGTACTCGTTTTTTATACTCCTTTGAAAAAGATGAAAAAGACCTTAGATGTAGTTAGTATAAAGTTTAAAATACAGCACCGTTACTTAAAGTTAAATAATGTTTATGACTAAGGGCATATAATTGAAATATATAACGCGATAATTATGCCCAAATCGTTTACATCTTTCTATACCCTTGTCCATTAAAATTTAGCCATGAAGATGATTAGATTTTGGTAAACGGCAATTATTTTATGTTTTAAATAAATGTTTTCCAATGAACATTTGTTTCCAGTCCTCACTTCTGTAATTACGATGTAGTTTTTAAAATTTATAATCGTATCTCATACTTGGTTCAACTTGAGTTAGTTTGAAAATTAATACAGTCAATAGTCTTGAGAACGCAATAACCGACCAACATATCAAATTCGAAAAACAAATGTCCAATTAAAAGTACAAAATGATTTATAGTGAAGTCCAGCTTAAATTCGACTGTGGCCTCTATGACAAAGCATCTAGTTTTATGCTAGTTTTATTATATAAAACTNGCGTTTTTTTTTAATATTCCTAAGAAGACGAGAAATTGATGAAAAAGATCTTAGATATAGTGTAAGTTTAAAATAATACAGCACCGTTACTTAAAGTTAAATAATGTTTATGACTAAGGGCATATAATTGAAATATATAACGCGATAATTATGCCCAAATCGTTTACATCTTTCTATACTCTTGTCCATTAAAATTTAGATCAAATAAAAATTTTACCGTGATCATTAGATTTTGGCAAAAGGCAATTATTTTATGTTTTAAATAATTTTTTTCCAAAGAACATTTGTTTCCAGTCCTTACTTCGTCTGTAATTACGATGTAGTTTTTAAAATTTATAATCGTATCTCATACTTGGTTCAACTTGAGTTAGTTTAAAAGTTAATAAAGTCGATAGTCTTGCGAACGCACTAACCGACCAACATATCAAATTCGAAAAACAAATTACCAATTAAAAGTACAAAATGATTTATAGTGAAGTCCAGCTTAAATTCGACTGTGGCCTCTATAACAAAGCATCTAGTTTTATGCTAGTTTTATTATCCGTAAATCAGGGTTTAAAACCCTGATTTACGGATAATAAAACTAGCAAACAGGGTGGTAGCTTCCAAGTATCAATACTGTCCCCAACTACGGCATTGCCGGACGCTAACGGTCGCACGCATTCCTGTCCTCTCATAGTTCGATTGCTAATTGCTGTGATCTTAACCATACTAAATTATTTTTAGAAGAAGTGCCAATACTTGACAGTTATGTACGTCTTACACAAATTCTAGATAGTTTTAAAGTTTCGACGAAAATCTTTAAAACTAATTAAAATTTTAATTCGCACATTCTACAGCTCTGTAGCTAGCATAAAAATAATTGTAATAGTAATTGTGGTCTGTGTATAGGTAAAGTAACATTATTATTAATAGTGAAGTGACAGGATACACAGTTTAAAGAAGAATATTATTATTGTGTCGTAAAATCCTGAAGTAGAATCTTCTACCAATCGTATCGCGTAAAAGGTTAACAATACATTACAAGCCCATCCTAGAGTCAAAGATTAGCCATATGGTAATCAAGGTCCTTATAAAGTCATGCCCTAAAGAAATTGATGTACTGAAGCCCGTTTTGCTCATGTAATTGTCTAAAGCGATTTACTACGTATTGCTTCATACGGCTCATAGACTTATTTGCAATTAAAATATGTCGTATAAATTATTCTCAATATAGATTTTATCCACGCAAATGCGATGTAGATCCCTTGCTACTTGAAATACTATTTTATGCATTGCTGAGTACAATGAAGTTAATGGATACATATTTCGATCGTGTTTTTTCTTGCTCATAATATATTTATGATCACTATGACCACTCATAATAGTCTTAATAGTTTTGGCAGCACATAATGTGTGTCACAACGGACGTACAAACACTAAAAGTTCCATCCACTGGGACTACAGTCGAAATGACCCTCATAACAGTTGTGTAATCTTTTGCTGCTAAAACGATGTAATAATCGGCCAGGTGTTTCTGGCAATCTGGCATTTATCCTCATTACCATTTTCTTCTTTCTAACAACTGTAATGTTATTGTGTTTCTATACCATAGAACATGTTTTCCGTCATATACATTCGCAAAACGGAACACGGGACGCATTGTTCGCAATTGTTATGCAAAACTGACACGCGCTCGGCAGTTTACTTGTCAATTGAATATGACACATAATATAAACTGTTCATACAAATGTGCTGAATTAAGAAAGGCTTTTATCGCAACAATACACTGGAAATCTTTTGGTACGTCAAAATATGTTAAACACTGTTGTCGAAATAATTGTTGAAGCATTGCGCAATACAAATTGTGTATGACATATTGTGCTCGGACCGCAGCACAGGGATCTCGATCTCAAGATAGCGGATGACTCCGCAGCGGTCATGCATGATTTCAACCGGTTTTTCTGCAACGTTGATTCGTGACGTCACCGCGAGAAACTGAGAACAACCAATACTTAATATGGCAATAACGCCAAGCGAAAGAGCCTTTTACAATATAATTGTATTCAATAGATAAGTTTTTTTGCAATCATTTGTTGTACACACAGTTTTTTATTATAAATTCTACTAAGCAAAAACGTTAATGTCTTTTTTGAACTTTATAAAGTATTCATGGACTTTGATTTCCAATATAAGACTAAATGACGTGTGGGCTTGTTGTAAGTAACCTTCTATAAATTATTACGTTCTATTCTGTTAATAGAAGATCCTTTTTAACGAAAAGTATCAGCAATACGTCTATTTCAAAGGTTAAATTCCAATACTCGTACCATTTCAATGTTATATTTATAAATCTCTGTTTATCCACTGAGGTTTCACGCGCTGTTTCTGAGTTGTGCCGTAGTATCGAGGTCTTGCCAACCGATCGTACAGCATCACCGGTAATAAATGGATTACGTCATTCATCATTTGGATGTTTAGTTACTTGGTTATTTAGTCATTATTTCAGAACAGTCATTCCAACATATTTTCCTCTTAGAAATGTTTTAGAATGAAGTCACGACGCAGTGCTTCGATATTAGTTGTATTGAAAATATTATCTTATTAATTAGTAATGTTGTTTGTAGTAATACCTGTTTATCTGGTGGCAAAGGTCTCAAGTGATATGTTTATATATTTAGGTCACCTTATCCTAAAGAGGTGCAATTAGCGACTCGCTGATTACATACTTTTGTTTGTCCTAATAATATTATTTTCTTAGCCTTTACCGCCACGGCATATGTCATACTCTTTATTTAGTTTATCAATGTCACCAGATGTTTATGTCATATCGTAGTCCTTTGTCGCGATCCAGTTGTTTTCTCTGTGGGCCAAGGTCTCGGGTGTGACTTTATTTACTTACCCATTAAGCACTAATGTTCGTCTCTTAAATTTTTTGTTTTGAATTTTTTTTAACGCAAGAGCGGCTTTTAATCAGAACTGTTTTCTTCGTAGAGTATCATACTAAAAGTTATAATGTATTTAATAAAATATATTTCACATTGATATTTTATATTTTTAGATCTGCGTCCATGTTATTAAGTTTGCTTCATCTATGTTTAAGTTTTTTCAAAGAATGTAGACCATTTTCTACGACGTCGTGTCATATGAAACACCAAATTTGGCAAGGCATAGTAGTACATTTATAATATTAATAATGCCTTTAGACGCCTCACACACGGTCGTCTAATTCCAAGCATGGTAGAACCAGTATTTTATAACTGCCTGCTAAACATATTTATAAATGTATGTATTACTAAATGTATATATATTATGTAATAATAATTATCTTTATTGACAATCCAGTATATACTTAATTGTGTGTCGGTGTTAGCCGCACTAGTCTTAGCCTGTATTGCGGCTAGCTGTTGTACGATTAACAATCGGACCTTATGTATAGGAACATAAAGTAATATAATGGTTTAACAAAATTTGATAAAATTAGATACAAGGGTAAAAGGTTATTGTGTTTGTAGTTATTGTATTGTTTGTGAACTTATGTAATGCAAATAATACACCCACACACAATCAATGACCGCTCTCATCATACTATTTGTGATTGATCATGACATGTTCTTAGACTCAGTACTCAAAATCACCAAAACTTAATTAAATTACCCTTTGATTTTTTTTGTTTAATTAAGTAAGATTGTCTTCACAATAATTCGTGGAAAGGACTGTATTCATTTCATACATTTTAGAATGAGTCATGTAGTAGTTTGAAATGTGAATATTTAGATTAGTGTGTGGTGTAACAGGAATAGATAAGGTGGGAATTGACAACATTAGAGAAAGCCTGAAAGTAGTGAATGTAAAGTTGAGTAGCAACAGGTTATCCTGGTATGGGCATGTGATGCGTAGAGATGACCATAATGTAGTTAAAAAGTTTTAATTGTGGAAGTTAACGGCTATAAGAGTAGAAGATGACCAAAGAAAGAATGGATGGACTTCGTGGAAGAGGATAAGTATATCAAGGGAATAAGCAGTAAAAGGACGAGTGATAGAGGACAATGAAAGTAGAAAATTCATTTCACCAGCCCTAAATAATAGGGGAAAAGGTACGGAGAGGGTGGAATTTAAATGTGTTGGTAGGTCTAGGATTTGCAAACGAGCATGTCAGTTACTATTTATGAACCATTCTGTATTGAATATATCTTTATGAATACAGTAGGTAAGTAGTAAGCTAATGTGACGTCATGGTTGAAAGTGGCAACAAATTATAATTAAAAGCTTAATGTGAAAACACGCGGCAAAGTGCAATTTTTCATGAAATTATCGGTGCCAAGGTTAACAGTTATTACAATTAGTAGCTTATTCGTCACGCGTTGGGTAATATTTTTGACCAGATAATTTCAAACATTAAAACTTTAAATTAATTAGCTATGTAGTTCTTTTTTTGTATCAACATTTCGTAAGTAAACGCATTAAAAATGGTTATTCGTAGCTTTTTGACAAAATGACTTATTTGTTATTTTGAGGGTAGTTATAAATAAAACATTGAAACATTTGAAAATCATATTTCAATCAAATTCATACGATATTCTTGTCGTTAATAACGTGTAACAAGAAAAAAATTTAAAAGTATAACCCACTACATAATATTTTTTTTTNAATATTAATAATGCCTTTAGACGCCTCACACACGGTCGTCTAATTCCAAGCATGGTAGAACCAGTATTTTATAACTGCCTGCTAAACATATTTATAAATGTATGTATTACTAAATGTATATATGTTATGTAATAATAATTATCTTTATTGACAATCCAGTATATACTTAATTGTGTGTCGGTGTTAGCCGCACTAGTCTTAGCCTGTATTGCGGCTAGCTGTTGTACGATTAACAATCGGACCTTATGTATAGGAACATAAAGTAATATAATGGTTTAACAAAATTTGATAAAATTAGATACAAGGGTAAAAGGTTATTGTGTTTGTAGTTATTGTATTGTTTGTGAACTTATGTAATGCAAATAATACACCCACACACAATCAATGACCGCTCTCATCATACTATTTGTGATTGATCATGACATGTTCTTAGACTCAGTACTCAAAATCACCAAAACTTAATTAAATTACCCTTTGATTTTTTTTGTTTAATTAAGTAAGATTGTCTTCACAATAATTCGTGGAAAGGACTGTATTCATTTCATACATTTTAGAATGAGTCATGTAGTAGTTTGAAATGTGAATATTTAGATTAGTGTGTGGTGTAACAGGAATAGATAAGGTGGGAATTGACAACATTAGAGAAAGCCTGAAAGTAGTGAATGTAAAGTTGAGTAGCAACAGGTTATCCTGGTATGGGCATGTGATGCGTAGAGATGACCATAATGTAGTTAAAAAGTTTTAATTGTGGAAGTTAACGGCTATAAGAGTAGAAGATGACCAAAGAAAGAATGGATGGACTTCGTGGAAGAGGATAAGTATATCAAGGGAATAAGCAGTAAAAGGACGAGTGATAGAGGACAATGAAAGTAGAAAATTCATTTCACCAGCCCTAAATAATAGGGGAAAAGGTACGGAGAGGGTGGAATTTAAATGTGTTGGTAGGTCTAGGATTTGCAAACGAGCATGTCAGTTACTATTTATGAACCATTCTGTATTGAATATATCTTTATGAATACAGTAGGTAAGTAGTAAGCTAATGTGACGTCATGGTTGAAAGTGGCAACAAATTATAATTAAAAGCTTAATGTGAAAACACGCGGCAAAGTGCAATTTTTCATGAAATTATCGGTGCCAAGGTTAACAGTTATTACAATTAGTAGCTTATTCGTCACGCGTTGGGTAATATTTTTGACCAGATAATTTCAAACATTAAAACTTTAAATTAATTAGCTATGTAGTTCTTTTTTTGTATCAACATTTCGTAAGTAAACGCATTAAAAATGGTTATTCGTAGCTTTTTGACAAAATGACTTATTTGTTATTTTGAGGGTAGTTATAAATAAAACATTGAAACATTTGAAAATCATATTTCAATCAAATTCATACGATATTCTTGTCGTTAATAACGTGTAACAAGAAAAAAATTTAAAAGTATAACCCACTACATAATATTTTTTTTTTAAACTTATAATGTCTGTGTCACCCTGGCCATTACTATGAATCTAATGACATCTCATTCATTATATTGGTTCAGTAGTTTAGGCGCTACGGTGGAACATACAAACGAACATAGACTGCTAAAACTATTACCTTTCTTTTTGGCTACGTTGTAGTCGGGCAATCAACCTATAAAAACAGAAATAAAAGCACTATAAAATTATATTTATTGCTAATGTGTCCACTATGACAGGAATGAAAACGTTCTTAGTTCTGTTTTAGTACATATTAAGATATTATTAAAACACTAGTAAAGTTTATGGATAAGATATGTATAATAGCTGTTATATACCCTTTGAGGCGTTACTGACATTTCCTTTGAAAGAAAAAAGAGTCTATTCATATTTTGTTGATACGAATGATGGGACGCTTTGTCTGACATTATTTCCATTTGCTTGCTTTACCCAAATCGAAATACAAGGTTACTTTGTAAGTTATACCTTTAAAATTATTTTAATTGATACTTGTTATTCTTTATTTATATATGAAACGAAAAATTTGTCCCCTTTTTACGAAAATTATACAAACGGAGGAGTATGGAATTTGACACAGTACAGAAACCTAAAGATAATGAATTATCGTCGAGTTCCGATCACTGGGTGACCACTAGTTTAATTGAATTTATACATTTACAAAGGCTTCACGTCTGACGCAATGTTTTGTCCAAATAGAACCTAGATATGTAATTATGTATAAATATTAAAGACTATTTCAAATAATACCATGTCCATAAGATACCAAACAATTTTACGTAAATCACATATTAACATCAGCATAGTGAATGATATTTATGAGTACACATTATCCTGTTTTGTAACTGTAACGTACACAAACCAACTTAACGTTTTGTATATATAGATGATGATAATATACAGCAAATGTGAAAATTAACATAATTTTAAGTTATTGTTCATTATTGTATATTAAGATTGATCTCATCCTCAATGAGGTGAAACTCTTGCATTGAGTTCTGACAAAAACCACCATTTTGTTTGAAGTGTGACTGTGTGAGTCAATTTTGTCTCGGCTCAATTGCTGGCTTTAGATCAGATTAACTGTATTTTAACAGTGACTTAAAATTAAAAACATATACTTCAGTCGAAGCTGAACGAATCACATCTTCAGAACGTAACTGGAGTATTGTGAAACAGTTCAACTCCAGCAATTACTCATTGGGTATATACATGACGGTATACGAATATTAACGGATGTTAATGGTTTTCCAACGATCAATTTGTGTTCACTGAAATGACAACGCGTACTTAAACACAACAGATTCTTCTTTACATAGCATAGATGAAGTCGCTTCTCGTTCCTATACGTTTACGTCTTTCAAACTAAACAATGGATTTAATTTGGGTTTTCGTTATTAGAGCGTGAGGAACCGGCAAATGACGCTAATTAAATAAACAATGAACTACCTAATTAACAGATTAATATATTTTCAAAATGAATCTTCTGAGTGTTTATTATTACTGCAGAGCATCTAGAACAGAATTTAAACGCATGAAGGTGATAAAACGACATATAAATTTATTGTTAATGATTCAACCCATTACAATCGTGGAAACGTTGAGGTATTTTATCTTAAACATTAATCAAATATAGCAATGATCATTATTGAAAGATGTCATACAAACTGATTAGTCGAACTAGACATTGACAAATAGATAGATGAAGAATTGAGGCAGAATCACAACTGAAATGTCAGACGTGTCACACACACACACACACAGAGAGAGAACACAAACACACACAGAGAGAGAGAGAGAGAAAAAACACACACATACAATAATAATTGTTGTATTTATAAAATATGAGTACCTGTGTTGATATTTTACAGGTTGTTGTTACTGGGATACATACATATCACCTAGTTCTTGGTTACTAATTTGTTGTTCCATTAACATCCTGCCAATAGTTTACTTCGCCGATCACGTAGTAGGCACATATTTTATGCAAACATTCATACTCTGCTATTATGTTTGCAAATATAGTTATAACAGGAACTGAATCGGTAAACGTTATTTATACACTTTAAGAATTGTCCTTGTTCGAGAATTGTTCTTTTTCCTTGATCGGTATTAATTTTAAATATAGTTACATTAAAAACATTTATATTTTTTAACGTAAACATATTTAAATTTGTACTGGGTCTTTTTCTGTACTTATTAAATTATTTTGTACCACTCTCTTGTTGAAATATAACATTATATTATGCTACAGATTTTTCTATTCAAAGAAAACAAAACTATATCTAGAAATTTTCACTCGATATTTAGGTATATGAAAACAATTTGAAAAGGGCGTTGGCATTCCCGTGGCTTTAAAGACGCCGCGCCGCCCGCCCAGTCCAGACACCATATTTTACGTTCATAATCAGTTCGGCTATAAACTCATCTATTTATATTACAATAGAACATGATATTGACTAGCGTTCCACTATTCTTATAGGATACTCTTTAGTTGAAATTTCTTTTGTCGGATTGTCTAGGGCCTAGGCCAAAGCCAAAAATGTATATAAAAACATTTTTAGAAAATGTTACACTCTTAATTTTCTATATATTTGCTGATGTGTGTATCAACAAATATAAATATCCACATACACAAATATCAAAGTCAAACTAAAAAGGTGATTACTTTTTGTCTTCTTCTTCTTTTGATGAGATGGCAATCAGCCGGATCAGCTATTTCTGCCAATGTCAAATATTTAAAGCCTTCAATTCTAAGTGTTCAAGTCTTCGTCGGATGGAAATAATACTAAAAATGATAAAAAATGTGGATTACATGAAATGGGGACCGTCTTTCGCAAAAACAAAANTATCTTAAACATTAATCAAATATAGCAATGATCATTATTGAAAGATGTCATACAAACTGATTAGTCGAACTAGACATTGACAAATAGATAGATGAAGAATTGAGGCAGAATCACAACTGAAATGTCAGACGTGTCACACACACACACACACAGAGAGAGAACACAAACACACACAGAGAGAGAGAGAGAGAAAAAACACACACATACAATAATAATTGTTGTATTTATAAAATATGAGTACCTGTGTTGATATTTTACAGGTTGTTGTTACTGGGATACATACATATCACCTAGTTCTTGGTTACTAATTTGTTGTTCCATTAACATCCTGCCAATAGTTTACTTCGCCGATCACGTAGTAGGCACATATTTTATGCAAACATTCATACTCTGCTATTATGTTTGCAAATATAGTTATAACAGGAACTGAATCGGTAAACGTTATTTATACACTTTAAGAATTGTCCTTGTTCGAGAATTGTTCTTTTTCCTTGATCGGTATTAATTTTAAATATAGTTACATTAAAAACATTTATATTTTTTAACGTAAACATATTTAAATTTGTACTGGGTCTTTTTCTGTACTTATTAAATTATTTTGTACCACTCTCTTGTTGAAATATAACATTATATTATGCTACAGATTTTTCTATTCAAAGAAAACAAAACTATATCTAGAAATTTTCACTCGATATTTAGGTATATGAAAACAATTTGAAAAGGGCGTTGGCATTCCCGTGGCTTTAAAGACGCCGCGCCGCCCGCCCAGTCCAGACACCATATTTTACGTTCATAATCAGTTCGGCTATAAACTCATCTATTTATATTACAATAGAACATGATATTGACTAGCGTTCCACTATTCTTATAGGATACTCTTTAGTTGAAATTTCTTTTGTCGGATTGTCTAGGGCCTAGGCCAAAGCCAAAAATGTATATAAAAACATTTTTAGAAAATGTTACACTCTTAATTTTCTATATATTTGCTGATGTGTGTATCAACAAATATAAATATCCACATACACAAATATCAAAGTCAAACTAAAAAGATGATTACTTTTTGTCTTCTTCTTCTTTTGATGAGATGGCAATCAGCCGGATCAGCTATTTCTGCCAATGTCAAATATTTAAAGCCTTCAATTCTAAGTGTTCAAGTCTTCGTCGGATGGAATTAATACTAAAAATGATAAAAAATGTGGATTACATGAAATGGGGACCGTCTTTCGCAAAAACAAAAAACGATCTCCCTACTTTTTGACTATAGTTTCCTATTGAATGTCAAAAGTAGCCATGATGAAATCTTTGAGTAAAGAGTATAATAGTCTTTGACGAAAGAAACCCTAAAAAGTACTAACCAAAAAAATCAAAAGAATTATGGTCGAATTGCAACCTCTGAGCGACCACAAGTAAAAATAAATACATGTTGTATTAAAAAATACTTTTTTCAAATATCAATTTGTGCAACTCACTAGAAATATACGTATAGTGCAACAAATATAAACGCATATCTAAAGCAAATATTTTGTTTCTATTAATACTTTAAACGCTCCATTATTTAAAATATAACTTATTCGTAAAACTACTTTAAAAATGTAACAAATCAAAATCCGTTCTATGATAACGAAATTCTCAAATGTTTGCATACCGTTTAGAATTTCAGAATTTATTAATCTGTTTAAAGGAGAAGAATTTGTTCCAATGTTCTCTTTTGTTCTTTTAATACGGGATGATAACCTCTTGTCCTCCAATAAGGTCATTTGCATCTGGATCGGCATGCCATTAAGATAGACGGTTTGTTACTTTTCACTTTAATCTTAAAAGCCATTTTTGCCTGTTACGTGCCTTTTTTGGTTTGATTTTAAAACTATTTTATAACAAGCTTTACAGGCAGGCATTCAAAAGTTAAAACTTTGTTTTTTTTAGTCAATGTAATTATAGAACGTACGAAAGTATCCCTATGCAGTAATAGTGACATGATAATACATATGAAATATCTTGTAATGACAAGTACGAAAATCCCATACAATTTGATGTCAATAGCTATAATATTTATTTCCACTGTGATTGCGTGAAGATCATTTTTGTGAATAGGTTAATTACTATCTAAAGAATTCTAATTCTAACAAATTACCAAAAATAATAAAAAATAAATTGCAAGCAATAGAGTTTACAAAGAGGTCTCTAAATTCAAAGAGAATCGAAAACATTAATTTAACAAAGAAACCTGACCAGTATTATACTTTATGCGTCAATTATTATTACGAATTTTGCTTTTGCAAATCACTTCTAGTTATGTACAAACATTATCAAGTCTATCATTTAAATAGCAATAGTACACACCTACGCAGGCTGTTGTAATATCTATCTCGTTTTATTCATTGTGCGCTATGAGTTATATATTACTTTATTTACTTACACCTCGTTGAATAAATTGCTATACAAATTGGAGCAGTTTGGTTTTTCATCGTATTATAAAAACAATTGGCCACCACTAAAACCATTCTCAATTTATACAATTTACCTATAATTTTTGTCTTGTTTATAATTTATTATTTATTTGAATTTATTTACTTTATACTATGTGGAGAAGGACATAAAGAGATTTTTTCTTACCACACCCTATATTAATCACAAACCAGTTAATCAACCGTAACCAATAATGGAAAATCAAAAAAAAAATCTATGAAATAACTTTAAAAGGTTCCATGCAGTAATAATTAAAAATATTTTTAACTCGCCATGTTAAATGAGTTGCATTATATTGAGTGACATACTGAATACTTAGTAATTGGCTGTCTGGATAATACAAGATGTATAATAGAAAGAAATGAGCAAGTCACTTTACTGTGACTTGAAACCCTGAGGCCTTGTTGTCGAAATTGAATTAATATTAATCCTATTATAAGCCCACCCGCATACATCAACAGATTGATTGTAACAGGCTTTATTTAATCATCTTTACAATTCCCAACCACCCATAATTGAAATGCATTAGACAACTTGCCTTCTAGTTGTAACGGCCATGTCAAACATTTACCGAGCTTCAAGACAAACGATGCACGAATATTGGCCTCTGTTTGGGTGGTCTGTGGTAATTTCTATTCGTGTTTTAAGACAAATGCTACTTCTTTTCTCAACTAACCTACAAATGATTGGTCTGACCAGTCGTGTCAGACATGCTAAAATTTGTTTCTGAGCAAGAGACAAAGTCTTCAACTCACGACTTCTATAGCTGTTTAAAAAATTACAGCGATCAATTTTAGACTTTAATGCAATGGGCTGCATGAAATTTTTTAATTCGTTCAAGAGTATAATGTTTGAATGAGTATTTTCCCACGCGAAAGTATTCAGTGGTGGCAAGTGTGGAGATAAATATTTGTATACTAACCGCTGTTTAGTACGGTCCCTGACCTTGTCAAGAAGAGTTAATTCTATCATATAGCTTCCTAGAAATGTTATATAAACATGGAGTAGATTTATATGTATACACAACTCGTAATTCCCCGTCATGATATTTTTTTTCTCTTTTACAGTTTTCTCTGAATAACTATTTTACATAAAGTGAATGTAGCGAGCCCTTTTGGACTGTGATTCAATATGTCAGGAATTTAATTAATTTTAACGGCATTACAGTCAGACATCGCCGTTAGTGGCACATGGCAGGCGCCTGGGTGCTGTGTCCCGACGAAAATAGCCAACCAGCTATTTATATAGTGTGCGTATCCGCCCTGAACGCACGCGCACAGCTACTCGCGTATAACTTACCGTGATTTAAACATCCATCATTAAAGTATTTTCGAAAATAGGTAAACGACGTCGATATATCATAGGTAGCTTCAAAGAAACCGGTAATGGTTCATCAATCAAGCAGCAAAATGGCGATAAAAGGGGTGCGACGAACGGTTAAGAGAGTATGTCGATTCACGATTAAAGCAACAATTTTTTTATTAAAGTAATCATGGCCAGCTTTTGCCCTCAATTTCGTTTAACCTACTGAAATTAAATAGAAAAAAAATTTAAATAAGAAAAAACAGAAAAATCCTGCTAGGATTGGATTATGTATGTATAGTAAGTACATATACAAATGTTCAATACTGTGGGCCAGAAGCCACGTATATTCGGACGACGGGCGAACATGTACTGCTAATACGACTACTAGTATTTGGGTTTGTTTAAGAGATTAAAAACGATGAAACATTCTAGTACTTTATATGTGCGATTGTTTATGTATGTATGTTATCAGATTACTTAAAGAGAGTTGGAGAGATTTAGAGAAATATTATTGATTAGATGTAACATTTATTCAAACGCTGTGTATGTCAACTTCTCAATATGTACAGTTAATTTAATTTTCGAACAATGATTCAACTGAGAAACAATTGCAGTATAATCGCAGTAGTATCATCACTCAAAAACCATATTAATACATGCAATTAAAATTAAAAAGTAAGAATATTAAAATTATCATCTAAAAATATGTTACCACAGTTGTACTATGTACAGTAAAACTGTAGTTTTATTTGTATTGCGTTGCGTATGAACTTTAGTAAATAAGTCAACTTCGCATCTAACTCAACATACTATGAAATCTATTAAATAAATAACATTTTAACTTGTACATCGTTTAAGATGACCAAAGCAATTTCTCAAAATACATATCGTGTAATGTTTTGTACCTGCCAATGAAAACCTTTCCGAACCCCCTTAGAGTTAGTTCCCTTGCAATAATTCGGCAATAATAGTGATGACTAGAAACTCTGTTACTGCGAATTCAAATTGCCACTCTTAAACTTCCTTCAAATCGTGTCATCTCCATTTCGAGAAATCTTTTAAGGTCAGATTTCTGCTGGTATTTTTTGTATCCCTAGGTTCTACAGTTACAGTAAATATAAATAAATAGTCGCGCCCTATGATGTAACGCAGTGACGTTATCTGCTGCTACTATTAATAAACTTTAACATTCATGCATGTCGATTGGCCAGGTAATCAATGATAATGGCCACCGTTTTTAACAAGGTTTCGTTCTTATTGATGTTTGTTAACATTGTTATATAGTATACTAGCTTTTGCTCGCTTGTATGTCATTTATCACCATAAAAAGTAGCCTATGTCCTCCCTCAAGAATCAAAATATCTCCACGCAAATTTTCATTAAAATTGTTTCATTGAGTATTGATCCCCCATTCAAACTACCACCCGACTGCTCACCCCTAAAAGGAGGAAACGAATGGAACCTATTCTAAGTCTTTTCCCGGAACGTTTTTTACTAAACATCATCTAAATCGATTCAACGGTTTAAACGTGAAGACGTATCAGACACACACTTTCGCATTTACGATAGTAGAATGGATTTCAATATAACACCAATTGTAAAGTTGTTAACACATACGAGAACACATTAAATGCCGACGTTCTCATCTCGGCTATTCATACTACTTATAATTCCGACAGCTATCAAAATTTCATCATCATCAGCCTTTTGTAGTCCACTACGGGACATAGACATCTCCCATTGCACGCCACTCTGATTATTTTGGGCTTCGGCTTCTCGCATTTAACTCCTGCCAATCATTTTGTGCAAGTCCTCATTTCAACTGAATATTAAATTGTTATTTATTAAAAGGAGACTTTAATTCATGTAGTGACAAAACAGTGGTTTTTTTAATAATCTATTGTGAGTTTACTAATAGTAGAAAATCCAGCCACAATTACGTGTTGTTATTTTCCCACCTATTTCCCTAAGGGTATGGTTGCGTCTTGCGAAATGATTCATTTATAATTGCCATTCATAACGCCAACTTTTTTCCTTAACTTCGACTCATCCAAGGGAAAGACCCATGGCCCTTACCTAAATATAATAAATAAATATTTCGGACATATGGTATCTAAGCCCGTACTTGCTTAATACTAAAATATACACATTACATAGTACGGTTTAGATAAATAATGAGATATGGCTATTGGCTAGTACAAAATAGATGTAAAACTGATCTTGTATCTAAAATTGTTGCGTTGTTGTAGTTTAAAAACCATGCCTTTTTAATTTGTAATTTCTTTAAAAATCCAGTCTGCAACTGCACATCTTCTGTGTGCGATAATCGAGATAGATGAGCGACCATAAAGCTAGAGGGAACAGCGCTTTACTTTCTGGATGACTTTACTTCTGGTCTGTAACTTGTATACCTACTTATTGCATTATAATATTAGTTACAACAAGACTTAATGTGAGACGGAAAAAGTTGCTCACAAAATCAGCAGATGATCACATTGATCATAAATGTGCAACTATTAATTTTCTATATGGAGTTTACTCATGTATACATGATTCGCTTCTACAAATAAAACATGTAGGTCACGGCTTACTACAAACCTTGTTTGATTTCGTATCCTACTTTGCATGTGACCTCATGTTATTTTCCTTACATATGATAGCAAAAATCTTAAGACTTCCAAAGTCACAAGCTCAAATAATATAATTGGTTATAATAATTACGTTAAAGTATTAATTTCAGAGCAGCGTCACAAATAAAATAAAATAGACCTCTTTACCTTACAAAATAGAAACTTTCCGTATCGAGCACATTATAACGGTGACTTTGAAATCGAATATTGTAGTGTTTTGCGTAAATCATAGTAGGAGTAAGTATATTATACTTAACAAAACTATTAAGTTTTTAATTATTATGCTATAATGCCGGAACTTACGATTGATAGCTCTGACATTATTGAATATTTATGAACATCATCATTTTACTTTTTGGCAGGATTGTCAACATCGCTTTGTTTTGAGATATTTATTTACAAAGTTCTGTTTTGCATTTCAATTGTTACTTGCATTCTAATAATCAACTGTATCTAATAGGTACTCTTAAAATACTTTTCTTGTTAACACTGCATAATAAGTATCTGAAATATGCTAGCAATGTTAGCATACTTCTTGTTTGGTTTGGTTGTCTGCAATGTACCGAAGTCTAATATCTCTTTGAGATAAGGTTAAGTGGCGCAATCGTCGTAAATTAGCATTGTCTTGATGAACGGCGTTTTCTGTCTCTTTCATTCTTGCTTCGAAGTTGATTTGCACTTGACAATTTATCCCTATTTCACTGTTATTTGTTAGTACTTCAATATGACAAAAGCAATCGATTTATTATACGTTCATTGTCATGTGTAAAAATAATGCAGTTTCTATGTTTCTTTGGTACTTTGAATAAAATAGCCTTCAGTTCGCTGTATGAATGATGATTAGAATGATCCTTGATGTTCATTACGGGATGTTGCGTTTAATCTTTGTCCTCGTCCTTTCAAGACATCTAGACAAGGTACATAAAACTAATAACATTCTCGCAAATTGGGTGTCGTACTGCGACATTTGAAAATAAATATATTTTTTTTTTTAAATATTAGAAACCTTGCTAATGAATCAAAAGTATATATCTTTTAGCTAATATTAACTAATATGTCGCAGTTCATAGCCTCATCATCTGTTAATATGATAACAATAACATCGTATTTATTTAAAGCCTTCATCAAACGGAGAAATAAGATGAGTAGCAATTATGCAATCAACGTTTTAATGTCTTTTAAATTACTAAATTATTTCTATTCCAATTAGAGCTTGTAAGATAAACTAGACTGACTCCTGAACGTAGTTACGGAATTGACCAAATCTACAATGTATCCTCATACGCCTGATGTGATTTAGCTTGCGAGGCGCCTGCATTGCACGCATAATTGATTTGCAAAAGCGCTGGAATCACAATAGCAGATGTCCGAACAGTTGGCAGCCATATTGTGTTGACTTACGTCACAGTACTTTGAAAGTGCATGTTTATAGATCAAGTGACATGATTGACGCACTCACATGCTAATGGAACACACAAATGGTAAGCTGCATGTTCTAATTTTGCTTCCTTTGATAAGAATTACACTGATTTGGTAGCGAATTTGTTCAGAAGAATGTAGAAACACTGACACATCTCACATACCAAGAGGATTTTTACCTCGCATCGCCAGAAGCCAGTATCTAACGGCTTGAATTGTCATATACTTACATGATAAAGGTAAAAATATGCCGACAGAAGTCTGCCACTAGTGTCCAGTCAGGGGTTAACGACTTGATTGGCCAAGATGGCGTTTCGCGAACGTGCTAAGTGGATGATGACGGCTCGCTAAACTTATTTTAGAAACAGGTCCAATGAATTATTGCTTGCAGCAGCTCTCACTCAAATGTATTTATTGAAATTGTTTATAAGCAATTTAATCTGGGTTCATTGACCAATCTAGCTAAAACAAACGAAGGATTTAGTAAATAGCTATTGCAGCTTAGCGATACCGATAAGATACATACTATCAGTATGAAAAAAACTGTGTGTGCCAATTTATTATCCCAAGTGTCTTATCAACGCGTCATCAAACATTTGCTTAGCCGAGATTTCTAGCCACGATGCAGATAACTTCTAAATAAAATTAATATCTTAATCAGAGAAGGATATAAACCCTTTTCGAAATTTATACAAACAAAATTTGGATTGCTTTACGTACGAGTTCTTTTATTGAGTTCAATTAAATGTGCAGTTACATTAAGATGCAGATACGTATTGGTTAAATTCAGTAATATATGATCTTAAATTATACTACTAACAGAACCACTTTATATGTGTTTCGTATCATCAGTACTTAGATTATTTAGCTAATGGTTGCTAATGACCTAGCATTCGGAGCCTTAGTAATTGTTCGAATAATGTTAATTGCTGTTTTCCCAGTATAATTTCTGTATGATTAAGACCAGGCAGACATGGTAATGGGAGATATTACGGTTATCAGTAACTGTAACACCCAGCTACCTTAAAGCGAATGATAGGGTATACTCTAATAGATCACTTTTAAATCTACATATTAAGCTCGGGAATTTGTTTCAATATTGCTAAACCTTTGCACAATTTATCTAAGATTTACACAACATAGTTACTTTACTAGCTCAAACTAAGTGATCAATATAAACTAATTAATTGTGAAACCGTTTATTGCTAAAATTGGTATGTGGTAGCAGTTGATAAACAGAATTGAAGTAACGAATCCAATATATTTTTTTCTATCTCTGAAATTGAATCTATACATAGATAAGCTAGAGAGTTTTTAGCGATTACATTACTGTGTCGGTTCTCGACTACTTCACAATGACATGACATCTATTCATAAGAAAAACCACTTTCGCTGATCCACCCACGCATCATTTTGGAGTGGGCGAGAGGGAAAGCAATATGTTTATGTTGATTTTTAATTTAATATTTCCTAAAAAGATCTTTGACTACATCTCTTTACACTTCTGATCTCAGAGTTTTGTATTTGAATCAGAAGATGCTATTGTAGTGGTCTGCATACAGTCTCGATATTGTCCGCTTTTAATAATTTATTTAGGTGTTCCCTATTTATATCTAATTACAAAAAAATTTTTACCTTGTTCTGTCTTTCTTGACCATGAATGACATTAGTGCAACATTGTATAATTCTTCTAACAGTTACATTTTCTTTTTACAGGTAAAGGTGAGTGTCGTGTCATTGGCGTTTGAAGGTGAACCCTGTATCATTTTTTATGTAAATCGTCAGCCATCATCGTGATAGTACGCTTCGTTGCCTCCCATGAACTAATTAGTAATGTAAACAATACCAAAAGTAATTTATGCACCCAGTGATAAAAATTATATAAAAGTACAAGACTAAGTCTGGGTAAAAGGACCTTATAGTACAAAAAATAAGATTGAAAATGGGATAGTAAATTGTTGTTGTAAGACATGTTTCTCACTTGAAGCGTATAATATCGCATCTGACACGATGAACTGAGCCTTTTGGCCGCATCAACTGCAATTATAAATATTTCGAGAAATTTCTTTTTTATATTTTATTTATCGACTTTAAAAGTGAAGGGATGTTAAAGTAACCATTATGTCCTAGATATAAAAGAAGAAAGTTCTTGCATTGAAGGCTTTCCACTGCCTACGTATTGTCAATTGCGTTTAACTACCTAAGACCGCTATTTCAATTTTTAAGCACAATGGCATAGTCTTCGGTTAATGTTAATCTTGACATGAAAAGCATAAAGAGAAGATCTATCTAAAGCAATATTTCAACATCACAATAACGTTTAATGGGATTTGATAATTAGAAATTGTCTTTCTGCATTGCCTAAATCAATTTACATAAAGTCCGATCTTACGACTTTCCAATATGTGACATTATAATAGTATGTTTACTTCATAAATGACTTTTATCTTCAAGAAAGGAATTCAATGTCTTTATTAATATAGTTCTAACGTGGCATAAATCATTTAACCGCTTTGACTTTTTGATGAATCGTTACGCGCTTTACTTTGGCTAAAAAGGGAATGCTAAAAGTGACACCGTGTAAGCTTCCTTGTGAATTCGTAACTGTAATATGATACAGAAGGTTTTTGAGACTTTAAATAGAGCCTCAATAACGAGTTTTTTTATAGAAAAAAAAATATGTGAAGAAATGCCGTAAGAATGTATTTACTTTCACTATAACAGTTAGTGAGAACTCCTGTAAAGTATTATACCATTGTCAAATCAAGCATATTCTTGACTAAGAACACTGTCACTGTTAGAACTCAGCTAGCGATCTAGGGAGCTAGGGAGCTTGTTGAGTGACAACATAAAAATAAATTAACAATAAGCATGGTTTATAAAAACTAATATCATAAAATGTTTTCTGAACCTGGAATTAGAGTTTGATTGCTATTCTTTACTGGTTAGCACTTGTAAAATATCATTAACTCACAAATTTTGTTTCGGACCGTACTTTATGTTATTTTATTTTAAGCTTAACTTCTGTGTTATTTTCAGCTTGAACCTTAGAACCTTAAATTTTAAGCGACAACGATTTTGTGTTATTTTCAACTTTCAACTTAAAATTTAAAATAACACAAGCGCTGCTTAATAGCGTTTATGAATAAGGCCGAATATGGTTAAAAAAGCTCTATTACCTGTAAACATCTAACTCATTTTATATGGTCAATAGTATGCCTATGTTGTTCCCTTCGTGAGAAGTATTTACCGGCTTAGTATTTTCACCGTTCCAACAGCATGACGTCTTCTGGCGCCTAGAACGAACTGCTACAGTCACAATGAAATCATTTCTATGAATGGCCACCGGCCCTTTGATATTTGTGGTCATGTAGGCGTAAATCCGTACTTGTACCATATTTCATAGAAATATACGACTCATTACAACATCATCATAATTAATCATCTTGTACTTTTGTTACGGTAATAGTGGCTTAAATGCCGTGTTTGAACATCATTATATTCTGATGTCTGTATGCCATGTCAATCTTACGTTATAGCATTATTTAACTTGTGGGTAGTATTATAATCTTGATGTTAAGTGTGTGCGGTCACGCAAAGGTTTGCTCTACAACTAAAGGTTTACAAAATATCTGACATTGATTCCAAATTCAATGTAAATCTAATTTGTAGGCGAGATTAGTTATATAAGTGAGAACACAACAGGTATCTTTGATCTCAATGCATATGAGAACGCCAATTTCGCTATTTTGGGGCTCTCTTGCTATTTCTATTACACTATTTTTCAAAACTTAATAGAAATGAGCTGTAGAATTTTAGCATTATTTATCCAGTTTTTTTAGTCTCGAGACCATCAAATATCATCAATTCAAAAATAGTATATTACTTTCTATGCCAAGTGTCCTCACATCAAAGTTTCTGTTATTTCCAGTAAGAAACTGTATAGTAACAATGAGTTTCAGAATATTGTCTACACTGGAGTATACGAATTAATTAGTTAACAACTGGGTTTCTCGCTAACGGCATTCAGCCACGTGTTCCATTGTTTTTTTTACTTCTCGTCATTTATATTTTTTTGCATTAATTTTGCGAGTAAAACATGTGATTATTCTATAAATAAATAGTTTTTTTCACCTTTATTTATTTAGAGATTTTTAGTTAGTCCCATCGTACCTCATTCTATGTTATATTTTATATAAAATCAGGTCAAAGCTCAAAAGCTCGGAATGTTTACTCATCAAAATGCGTAAACATTCCGAATAAGTCAAGTGCAGCATTGGAGGTTGGGTTTCCTAAAATGTTAATAAATAATTAAATATCATAATTATTTAAATCGTATTTACGCACCAACGCCTCCCTTTGTGTTCGATACTTGACACACTCCGTCAGTAAGTGTTGGACATCATCAAGAGTCCCACATATCTCACAGTCCGGTGTATCTACTTTCTTCATAAGATGTCCAAACTTCCTAGACGGATAGTGAAATAAATAGTAAATAGAAAATTATTTTCAACGTCCACGCCTGTAACTAATTGAACAACCACGTGGGATGAAATTGTTCACGTACTTCGCAATGAAAATAGGTTAATACAAGCAGTTAAAGTGAATCGATTACGATCTGAGTGTACTGGCATATACAATGCTGTAGCGGTTCTGCAAACCGGTGACTGTACACCTCACAACCTTCATTGGACACGTTGTGGTACCGACATTTCATCCAGTCTTGATGTACGGACAATAAAAACCCTAATTTATTACCGCCATTCCACATAAGTGGTACAATTGTGACTCTGTATAAACAAATATAGATTCAAAGGCCTAGAGATAAGATCTTTTCTCACGTGACTGTATGTAAGATATAATTCGCCATAAATTAACTTTATTTGCCACGTGACTACCAGTATATGTACCAGTTTATCGGTGTCAGTTTTCGATTTATAATTATATGTCTTTTTTTACGAGTCCTGATTTTGTTTCAAACAACACAAAATGGCGTAAACTGGCCTTTAGGTTTTATATTTAAGATACAGGTTATTTAATAACTTTTGATACAGTACCATTCATCTACAACAAATGCGAAGCCCGAAATATGATAATTTATGTGGAAAAACAAAATTTTGTAGCCATAGGTTGTGTCATTAATGTTTTAATGATTTCTTTTTCGTTTAATTACGTTATTTATTTTATTTTAGACTAGATGCTACCGTTAAAACGAAAAGTTATTGTAAAACATATTACTTCATGTTATATGTAGTAGTCAACCAAGATTGCCGTTGGAATTTAAATAGAATCGTCCGTTAGATTGGCAAATTGATCCTGGCTAACTACTTCCTTGTGCGTTTTACATAGATTAGAAAACGTGCAAACGACTTTATTGCATTTTAAAGAAAACTACTTTATTCTACCCATTTCAAGTGCAGTACAATTATTAACTTTAATTACGTGTAATTAAATTATTACATGTAAATATATATAATTACATATACATATTCTATATATTTTTGATGTAGTGATTTAAAACTATATAATGTATATTTAAGAGAACTTCTGCCGACAAACTGTCCTACTGTTTGGCAGACTTAAGACTGTAACATATGTAATTTAAGTTAAAATAAATAAAAAAATAAAAAATTACATGTAATGACGGATGGCATAGAGGTTTTAGCGGTTACCTTTCCACTTTCTATTGCTGAGTGTTATCGGTTCAAATCCCACATGGGACAACACTTTGTATGATCAACAAATTGTTGTTTTTGTAAAAAAATCTAACATCGACATTGCCGTAACTAAATTAATGCTATATCAACGGTATTTGGTTCTTAGCTGTCATGATCATAGCAATGCACCTTTCTCTGCCACGGATACAATAACCAATATAAATTTAAAAGAAACGCATTGACGTTTTTTGTGCCTTTATAGAAACAAACATTTCATCAATCAATCAGAAACAATCATGTCCATTAAATTGTGGGTTATAATAAGGTTCCCTTTCTATTCTAATTACCTTTCACTTTGAATGTAGTGTAATAAGTCTTGCTTTTGATTCGCATATTAAATGCACATGTGCAATCATTAGTCCCTAATAGATAAGCCTTGCCTTGTTATTGCTTCATAACGATCAGGTGCTGTGAGATCGCCTCCGCGACGGAAGCTGTGGGCGGGGACAGGGCGTTCGCCTACGTCGCTCCACGACGGTTATGTCATCTATACCTTCTTAACTTATAAGGATATGTTCGGAATCCTACGAACTCATATCAACATGCCACGGTATTTTTACTTCTTAATACAACTTCGGCATTCTTCTAATTCTATACCAAAGAAGATGCATAAATCTGTCTTTTTCCTCCTATTTTATATTTAATGTCATTCTGAATGATTGTGAGGTTGTATATATCGTGAGTTTGTAATGATTTTGAATGAAAGTTTATTTTTAATATTAAAAGAATAGATAAAACGATCTTTAACGATGTTTATATAAAGCTCAGTTCCATATTTCGATGATTAACTATTACAGTTGACTTCTGAATATTGTTACACCTTCATGCTTTACTATGATCGTATTTACCATAGAGAATAGTACAAAAGCCATTTATATTCATCAAACACGTGTTAAAATACACTTCATCCATTAAGCAACAGTAGCGGTGTATGGTACACAAACAAAAAACATCTTTAGACGTAAAGCAACTCAAACTATGGATATAAAATCTTAAGACAACGCAAAACAGCTCAAAATCGAATCTTATTACAAAACATATGTCGTTTTGACGACTAGAGTAAGGACAACCCGTTGCCATAATCAAAAAGCGGATCTTTGCATGTCTTGTGTAAACCTGACTCATAGATCATACGGAGACAGTATAACGAAGACCTTTTGCTGATAAAAGATAATACTTCAATAGGTGTCACCTGATTTATAGGCTTCGTGCATTCTTTATTGCATGCCCCATAAAAAAATATATAAATAAGACTAATGATACTCTTTCTAATGCTATTTATGGTACATAGTTAACATAACATTATGGAAAGTTTGTGAAAAAGTTACATTGAAGACAAGACAGTGTTTGGAAAAAGATACCGAAGTAAATGTTTAAAAATAAACACAACATCCAGCGGTAAGCGCACGTCCATCTGTTTGCTCCCTATTTGTTTTACGAGACTTTTGATTTATTTACTATTTGTGAAGATAACGGTTAGCATAATTACTTCGCCTGTTTTATGTTAGCCTTGCACGCTGTTTTCAGTAAACTTGTACCCGTTAAGCTGGATTCGTATGTGCAAGTAGTACACGATTTAATTTACACATTAATAGTTCAAGTGAATTCACAGTTATGCTATTAGTGTGCATATCCAGTGGCCTAGTTTAAATGGATGCAAACTTCCTGTTAGCTTAGGTTCGGCTTTGTTCTAAATAGTTAACCTATATTTGTTCATACTTGCAATATTTGTTCGCCTGTTTTATTACGATATCCATTCAATTTTACAATTGATTTCAACGTGTAACAATTTATTATTGTTCATATCGTTGCACAAGGAGAACGGGATCAAAGTTTAAATGATTTTAGTGTGCGCTAGACGCTGTAGTAAATTTATTAATAAAGTTTAATGCAAACAATACTTCAAAGAATTATAATCGCAAGTAGTCCACTGAAGTATGGGCTATAAAATTGGCGAGGCGGCCTACATTCATAATTTATATTTCTGGACCTATAAACCTAAATTATTAAACATACGCAGTATTAAATTTGCTCTTAAAATTGCGTATTATGAAATATTGGACCGAAAATGTTTCTTAACCGTTATAGTCACGTTCCGTGAATATGATTTGTTTTTCTTAGTAACTGACTAAGCCTAAAATCAAAGATCTGTACGTTTGGTTTATGAAGGGTCTTCACACCTGTTCTTAATGTCTTTAACATCGGCTTAACCTCACATCCGAAGTTACTTTTTACGACCATTCGTAATAGTCCGTCACTAATTTCTCATTTATGACAGCTAATCTAGTTGTATCCGCTTTGAACATTTGTAAGTTTGTGTCTTTTTAAGCCACTTTTTTATGGTCCGTTACTTAATAACAGTTGTTCAAAGGTTTATAGGAGATAACAGCAAGTTGTTTTAAAAAATTCTTAATACTGTAAGATAATACCTGCTCTCATTACGTCTCATTACCATCTTTGAAAAACACAAGTTTTGAACTAACGTTTCACAAAGTAAGAAGTAGTTACATACATATTTGGCAAAGATTTTAATGTTAACGTCTACATGCGACCCTATTTGTTTACAGAATCACTTTCGCTTAAATAATTTCTGCCACGACTGTGTTATTCAATAGTTCGTTATCTTCTCTCCGAGCGCGCATGCACCCATCAATATTTAGTTGCGCTGAGCTGTCAACACATAGTATCGTCGAGACGCTGGCGCAGAAACTGTCTGCCGCCAGAAATAAACTATCTTGTGCCACATAACTGTCGATAACGTCGAGAATAACTATCCAATTAGTAGGGTGACTTACGAAACAATGTGTTAAAAAGTTGCTTTAAATTGAATGTTACAATAGTAGACGTTGCAGACTAGCTATTATTTCCTTTCTGAACAAAATTCCAGTTTTTTTTATGCACTTATTTTTTTTAAAGAATTATACAGCGTAAATTCGCATGTACTTATCGATCCAAACAACACGATTTGTATCTAATAAGGTGCAGTACCAGCGCTACATTGACCACAATCTTCCGTATATGGTGCGGCCCGAGTAACAGCAGGAATAATTAATTGATCTTTATGAGCCTTGGACCGAGCATGAATACGATTAAATAAGTGATCATTAAAATATTTTGATACAATTACACGATAGGTTGCTCTATTTGAATATTTGACCTTGAACGTTGTATAGCTATCAGCTACACTATCTTATTGGAATATCTCATTTTGTAAACACATTGATAAAATTGCAACAGAGTCGTCTCTAGAATTTCTTGTCCTCCGTGTGTGACCCCTCTCACTATTTCTTATAGTACGTACAACACTGCCGTACTAGGTTTTTCACGCTAAAAAACCAACAAAGGAATTTTAGAATCTCAAAGTGTTTCTGAAGTAAGAAATCTAACTACGTGACCAGGATGCTAAAATTACGAAAGCGATGAATACCAAACGCGTCTCTGCAACTTATCCGATAACGAATATGGTCAGAGACGCCGCAGGAGTTAAACCTGCTATCTTTGTGCATTGTTACTAGTAATGTGTTTACACGGCTATAATGATGAAGGTTCTATGAGCTTGGTATAAGTTACATTTATGGTACCCACAAGTTGAATAAAACATTAAATTGTAAAAATCTTCACGTGTCGACATCTTGTCTACAAATAGCAGCTAATAGGGAATATGTATAAAAAAATTGTCTCAAATATTTTTTCTAGATTCTCTATTGTCTTTACAATACATTAAGAAGGTATTTTATTTATTTAGTTATTATTTAAACCCAGAAAATGTTAAATAAAAAGTATAAATTAAGGGTCGAACGAAACGAAATTTCTGGTTCGAAATTCAAACGTGTCAGTAGTATTTGTGAGAAAATTTACCTTCTTCTTAGACTTCTATAGCAATTAAAACAGTAAATAAGTATATAATAACTGAAACACTGAATAAACAAAACACGAAATGACAATGACGTCATTGGCTGTGCCGGCGGAGTTTTAATAGCTCAAGTTTAGTTAGTGTTTTAAATTTCACTTTTAAAATTAGTTTGACTATTTTCAAGCTTATTTATATTTTTTCTATGTTATAGAGACGTAAATGATCAATGAATAGTTTAGGTATTGTGTCAATGACAAAGTTTTGCAATATTTCATCAACAACCCATAATGTCCTACTGCTGGGCTCGTCTGGTCTCCTTTCAGGAGAAGGCAAATTTAAACTACATTTTTATCAAATAAACTCATTGAACGGTAGAACTCTTAAAACACTGTAATTATCCAATCCGAAGACAAATCTACCACTTGCTTTGCAGTATGTAGTGCTGTCTACTTACATTGAAATAATCCCTGCCTCAAGAACTTTGAATTTAAAAGTTACAAAGTCTTGAAAATAAATTATAACTAATACCAAAGTTCTGGTCGTTAGATTCACAATAAATGTCGCATTTCAGGTACTCAATGGTGGGTAAGTTTAACGTAACAAGCACGTGTATGAACTTACAGACAACTGTTGTTACCGTAGTTAACGGGGGTATATTTTAGGAGTGAAATTTTCAAAATGTTTCTTGGTGAGTGCTTACAACATAATAATTATAAGTCAACGGCTTAGGCTCTGCGTTAACGAATCAGTCAGTCACACAGTCAGCACATAATTGTCATCAAACAATGTACAGTTGATATACAATACATAATTTTACAAATGCACGCGTTTAACATTTTGAAATTGTGACTCGACTGACTCATGTATACAACGGGGTATGCGGGCTTCGGTGCACCAACCAATACAATCAATGATTGACTAAGTGACGTCATGGACATTGGTTCACTGTAGAAAAACGTGAATCTCCTCTGTCACGTTTTACCTAGTACTAAGAAATATATTATAACAGTGATTTTATGAGTCAACAGACCCTGTACCACTTTATTTTGTTTTGCTGTTTCTTCGTACTTACTTTGATGAATTTGAATTTACTCATTACTATGGAGCATTAATTGCATCGTTATATTCTGTTTTTAAATGTAGCGTTCATCATTCGTTCAACTTTGAAATGACATCATGTCTGTTCTCAAACCTTGACATAAACTGACCAATATTTGTCTGCAACAATTTTATTTATAACTTCTGAAGCAATATACATCATGTTTATAAATATTCTGTTCTAGATTCTTAAATAATATTGACATCAACTTATTCGTATACAGCGAAATATGTCTAATAAGTTTACTAGAATTGTATGTAATGTTATCAGTAGTATAGTAAACAAATAACATTTGTTTTGGCAGAATCTGTAACTATAAACCCGGTTAAATTAGGTCAAAAAGTAGGAGTACCCTTGCATTGATTCCCAACAAAGGCAGGTAAAGGATACCAATAATAAAATCCTGATAAGTCGCCATTGATCCCATGTGTGCAATTTTTTTTTATTGAAGCCAAAGGTTTTTGAGAATCAATGCAAGTCTCAATGTCTACTTTGTCTGAGCTATAAGGCTCAATATTTTTATACCTAAATACGACCTTTCACATAAAAAAAAATCTTGAAAATTTAACTGTCATTGTAATCATCAGTGTCATTTCTATATTGAAGGTGTAATTATAAAACAATTAACCTTTCGTTGTTTAAAGTCTACTAGTTAAGAAACAAGTTTAATGTTCAAGACGCTAATGCTTCAGATGTTGACCTGAATTTTTTGTTGATGCTTATTTTTTTTTGTAGTCCCGTCAATTTAGTTGTATATAAAAACCTCCAAACTAGTTTCTAATGACAAACTGAACATTAGCAACAATCTCTTTAGACAAAAACTTGATTATTTTTTTCCAACAATGAACTGTCAGCGCAATACTTCAACACATACAACAGACAATACATTACGAAGTAAATCGGTCCATTGAACCAACAATCGCAGTTGTACACACCTTAAATGTGTATCTATCAGTTTTTCTATGAGTCACGCCAATTAGATGTTATGGTTTGTTCTGGTGTTATCCCTTACCAGCTAAGCTGTGACTCACAGTTCAACGGAAGCAAAACAAAATCCTCACGCCTTGAGCAGACCAGTTTAACTTGACCCACCCTGTACTTTCCTTGGTATGAGTGAGGGATACTTTGAAGAAGCTCTACAATGTTTGAGTTCATCCCAGAGTGTGCTGACGTCATACTACCATTCTTTTTTTTTAAATACTTCACACATTCGTTACCGGATGATGATTTTTTAGTCTTGTCAACCAAGGGCTTAAATGTTGCGCTTAAAGCTCTTCTTGATGCTCTTTTTCTAAATAAATATTAAAACTTGGTACTTGTTTAAATGCTTTAAAAATATCTCCAAATATTTTATTTTAATGTCAGTACACGTTTTACTGTAATCACATTCTTATTTTTTTGAACACACGTTCTTATTTTGATTACACAATTTCCCTGTATAAGTAAACTAGCTGATTCACGCCATCTCGTATGCCGTCTTTTACTGCCTGTATCGTGTATTTGCTACTAATTTATTTAGTGTAAAATCGATAAATTTGTGATTGGAAAACTAAAACAGAAAAGTATCTCTTAATATTATTAGCATCGATCAAATATATAAATAAATATTTTTTTCTATTTACAGAGTTCAAAAAGGACTGGTCAGACCATGCACTCTGGTGGCCTACCCGAAACAAATGGCTGTCCCGTCCGAAGCACACCCTGGACCAGTATGGTGTCCATGCTGATGCAGCTTTACACTTCACACCCATGCATAAACCGCTCAGGATTCAGCTCCCGGACCTAAGATATATTGATTGCAAAGTTGATTTCTCTATTGACACCTTCAGTGCCGTGGTACAGCTTTGTAAAAGTCTTGGTAAGTATTATTGTTCTGACTTATATTTAACTGCTTAGAAAAAAATAGTAAAAAAGTTTTTCTATTTATTTTTAATAATATTTCAAACTAGCTGTTGCCCGCGGCTCCACTCGCGTATTCATCGGTTATCGCGGCAAATAGTAGCCCATGTGTTATTCTGATTTATAAAGCTACTTTTTACGTGAAAGACTAACAAACATCCATCCATACGTACAAACTTTCGGGTTAATTAGTAAGATATTTATTCGCGGCGAAAATCAATAACCTTAAATTTATGATTTATGACTTTTTAAACTTCGACCATTCGATAATCTAAAATACTACAATTGCTAGCAATCTAAAAAAAAGCACACAATTTCAATTGTTTAGGATAATAAATTAGTAATAGACACGGGCCCGTTTCAAAAATTGGTTGGTCATGTGAATATTGTGTAATTGATGGTCGGTTCCATACAATTTAAATACCTCTTCTGACCCATTATTCCGCAAAGCCGTACAAAAGTGTCAAGTGCGAAAAATCGAGTTTTGCTAACATATAGTTTGACATCCTTGTCTGTCTGTCTCTGTATGTCAGTCTGCGGCATATTAGCTCTCAAACGGGTAGATCGATATCGATGCGGTTTTTTTCATTTGAAAGCCAGTTTCCTTGCGGTGGTTCTTAGCTATGTTTGGTTAAATCGGTCCAGCAGTGTAAAATAAACAACTCTTTTCCAAAATGATGCAAGTCATTTTTTCTTACTATTTTAGCTTGTAAATTGTAATATACCTGTTTTTACGTACGACGTAGTTTTGTTGACGGAGTGGAAAATTCTCATGGATATCCTCCACCCATTGTAGGGCAGCAAAGGAGTCTCTCGGACTCTTGCTTACTAAAAACCCACACCAGTGTTTCTTTGCTTGCCAGTAGCCGGGGGAAAGAAAAACGCGGTTGCACTCTTCCGCCGCCAATATATCCTAGAATAACATTTAATAAAGTTTTATGGAAGCCGTGGTAACCTGGTATTGTTCGGCATAAATGGACTGACACTACCACCACTGAATTCCGGTGTTAAACAATTTTTTACCATGCTTTTGCTTGAAGTTACCCTACTCCAAACTGGCCACTTTTTATTGCTTATTTCTTATTTAGAATGTATGTGTAACGAGCTTTTTCCTGGCTAGGATTTAAACATGACTCCGTAAATTAGAAGTGTATTTTCTTCTACCTATATGTTATAAAGAGGAAAAATTTGTATCTTTGCATGTAATGAATAAACTCGAACACCTCTGGACCGATTTCAAAAATTCTTTCGCCATTAGAATCCAGCATTATCCCTGAGTGGCACAGGCTATAATTTATTCCTGTATTCCCACGGGAACGGGAACTACGTAGGTGAAACTGCAGAGAGCTGGTAGTGTTAGTTAGATGAAGCGCGGTAGGCATGGTATAAAAAAACTTGAGAGTTCTAGAAACCGCCGTCTCTGACTTACTGGTCTCTTAACTACCACGGCAGCATGGATGGCGGTAGTTTCGTATAATCAGGTGACGTATCTGCGCCCTTCACGCTTTATGGTTTAAGAAAAAACATTGAAAATATAGTTCACTTCGCCGAAGATGCCTATGTTTAAAATAAATGTGTATTTTAGAGTAAAACTTTTATGTTTTAACACTTTGTAGCGGTTTTATCTCGCTTACGAGATACTTTATGCTTCGCGATAACTATAAGTATCTTCATATGTCTATTAGGGCATGTTCAAACTGTAATGTTTCTGAGAAAGAAATTAGGAAATTATTGTTTACTAGCGACCCAGCTTTGCTTTGCATGAAAGTCTTTGAAAATTGAGGTTTTCCTATACTATTATTCGCATGTATTACACATATAAACCATTTCGAATCACNATCTTTCTAAAAAGATCCCATGGTGGTTCACCTGACCCATCACACGGGTTGTAGTCTATAACTTATATACTTCAGAAAAATGAACGAAAACGTAAATTAAATTTAATTTGAATTCTAACGATTACACTAATTATCAATTAATGACAAAAAACATGCACAAACATAAAAAGCGAATTGAACTATGCGATAAACCTAATAATAAATTTGAAATCAAATATGTATATCACCCATATACCTACATACATATAAAGGAAGTATACGTTATATCTAGTGCTATTAATAGTACATGGTTTTATTCCACAAGGATATTGATGATAATAAAAAGGATGTTCACCTAGTTTGAACCTACTTTAATCTAAACCGACCGATAAAAGAGGGGTGTTATTAGTTTGACATCCTTGTCTGTCTGTCTCTGTATGTCAGTCTGCGGCATATTAGCTCTCAAACGGGTAGATCGATATCGATGCGGTTTTTTTATTTGAAAGCCAGTTTCCTTGCGGTGGTTCTTAGCTATGTTTGGTTAAATCGGTCCAGCAGTGTAAAATAAACAACTCTTTTTCAAAATGATGCAAGTAATTTTTTCTTACTATTTTAGCTTGTAAATTGTAATATACCTGTTTTTGTTGACGGAGTGGAAAATTCTCATGGATATCCTCCACCCATTGTAGGGCAGCAAAGGAGTCTCTCGGACTCTTGCTTACTAGCCGGGGGAAAGAAAAACGCGATTGCACTCTTCCGCCGCCAATATATCCTAGAATAACATTTAATAAAGTTTTATGGAAGCCGTGGTAACCTGGTATTGTTCGGCATAAATGGACTGGCACTACCACCACTGAATTCCGGTGTTAAACAATTTTTTACCATGCTTTTGCTTGAAGTTACCCTACTCCAAACTGGCCACTTTTTATTGCTTATTTCTTATTTAGAATGTATGTGTAACGAGCTTTTTCCTGGCTAGGATTTAAACATGACTCCGTAAATTAGAAGTGTATTTTCTTCTACCTATATGTTATAAAGAGGAAAAATTTGTATCTTTGCATGTAATGAATAAACTCGAACACCTCTAGACCGATTTCAAAAATTCTTTCGCCATTAGAATCCAGCATTATCCCTGAGTGGCACAGGCTATAATTTATTCCTGTATTCCCACGGGAACGGGAACCACGTAGGTGAAACTGCAGAGAGTTGGTAGTATTAGTTAGAGGAAGCGCGGTAGGTATGGTATAAAAAAACTTGAGAGTTCTAGAAACCGCCATCTCTGACTTACTGATCTCTTAACTACCACGGCAGCATGGATGGCGGTAGTTTCGTATAATCAGGTGACGTATCTGCGCCCTTCACGCTTTATGGTTTAAGAAAAAACATTGAAAATATAGTTCACTTCGCCGAAGATGCCTATGTTTAAAATAAATGTGTATTTTAGAGTAAAACTTTTATGTTTTAACACTTTGTAGCGGTTTTATCTCGCTTACGAGATACTTTATGCTTCGCGATAACTATAAGTATCTTCATATGTCTATTAGGGCATGTTCAAACTGTAATGTTTCTGAGAAAGAAATTAGGAAATTATTGTTTACTAGCGACCCAGCTTTGCTTTGCATGAAAGTCTTTGAAAATTGAGGTTTTCCTATACTATTATACGCATGTATTACACATATAAACCATCTCGAATCACTTCTATTGCTGAAAACTACATTAAACTCCGTTGAGTTGTTTAAAACATCTAAGCGAACAGACAACGCAAGTGACTTTATTTTGTACTAGGTATGTGAAGAGTGATATGAATATAAATATTTACAATTGTTTTTATTGTAAACCATGATAACGACATAATATTAGGTTATAGATTTGACTTTAAATAACTTTTTTTTGTTATTTATTTCTATGTGATAATAACAGTAGAACTATGAGGAAATTTACTGAAAACTAAAGCTTCTTTCGAACTGTTTGATCAAAAGTATTCAATAAGATATATCAAATTAACTTACAAACTTACTAGTAACTTCAACTTTAACTTACAAAACGTACAAAAAAATTAGTAAATTTTCGGCCACGACCAGTAATAGTAAATCATACGAACAATTACAGAACGTACAGTATACGTAGCATGAACGTCACCTTACTATTTATCTTTTCAAAATGTTGAATGGTCGTAAAGTCAATCAACTCGTAAAATGTATGTTTAAACACGAGCTATGGCCCTACATCGCGGCGGCCCTACACTGGCACATCAGATCATAATAATATTATAGTTACTTTATCGGTCAGATTCCCCCTGCTGATTTTATTAGATGCTATAAGAAGCTTCTGAATTGCTTATTTGCCTTAAGAAGGTTATGGGAGTACTTTAAGTTTATCATAGTTATTGCCCTCGGTTTCCCCTTGCGTGTTTATTTTTGTACCGGTTTCTAGTTTATTTCCTCTATTTTACCTTTAGTGGATAGACTTCCAAAAGTTATTTCTTAGTGGGTGAAACTGTATCTATATAAGATTAAGTTGCTTCCGCTGTCTGTTCACTGAGATCTTTTAAATTACGCAATGGGATTCCATGCAGTTTTATCAATAGATAGAGTGATTTAAGAGGAAGGTTTAAATGTGTACTACATGTATATTATTGTAGAGACGTGAAACCAGGCTCGGTAGTTAGTAAAGCATAAAAAGAGGTTGCTAAAATTTCAAGTTTGTATTAAGCCAGTAAAACAATGAAGCCAACCCTGTTTTACGCATCGGCTAGTACTAGTAAATGTTCTGTAAACAGGATTTATGTAACATTATAACACCATTATATGTAATGTAATTATATACTCATTATTTACACTTGGAAATCTTTCTACACTGAATTTTGATCTTAAAAAGTAATGTGAGAAAGATGTTAGTCAAGTAACTTTCTCAAAACTCCAATAGTTAACTAAAAGCTCTTCCTTACAAAGCCTAGGATTCTCAAGTAATATCTTAAATGTGAAAGTATAATAAAAAGAGCTCATAATGATGTTAATATCAAAATCCTTGCGTCTTTTGAAAGTATAACTATTATAATAACGCAGTACTCCATGTTTGTTAAAAAACAAAAATGTTTTAGTTGACTTTTCTCACTTGATCGGCACCACTTCGCAGACTGGTGTCAAATTCCAAATATTTTAACGTTCAAAACCTGCCCTGAGAATGAATATGTCCTGGGAAAAACATCTTTACCGGAGCATTTAGTAAAACGCATCTTAATAAGAAAACAAATAGCTACATCAATTATTACATACTCAGATCATGTATCGATAGAATATATTTCTTGTAAACTCTACGCTGCTCACAACTTAGGTATTTCTCATCTACATAAGGTTGCGGTCATGATTACAATTAAATATGCAAGCATTTCTTGTGTAGGTCGGTTTGATGTCGACAAAAAGTGCAAATTACGCACTGTAAAACAGATACGCCAAATAATTTATATTCACATCTAATGGCATTAGAGTCACTTTATGGCTGGAAATATAAAGATACGGCATATGATTAATACCAAGGCCTTAAGCTGAATCCTTGATATTAGAAATCTTTATTTTTGCAGGAATCAGGCATCCAGAAGAGCTCTCTCTCCGCTATCCACTAGAACAGTCACATTTGAAACAGAACTACCAGAACTTAAAGGAAGCCAAGAGGATAAAGTCGCCTCCGGATACGAATACATTTATAGCGGCTACAAGAGGTTCTTCGAACAGTCTAGACAGATCGAACGGACAATGTCCTGCAACGCCACCCCCACCGAGGTCACTTTCAGCCACGCCAGTAGCTTCACAACAGGTAAGCGGCGTCATGGTCCTAGTTTATTGCCCTGTGAAAGTCTTGTACCATTCATGTATCTTCTATACAGGTAGCCATGTAAAAGTGTCAGGTTGACTCGAGTTCAAAAACTCAAAAAGGTCTACTATCAATTCAACTCTAATTTTACCAGCTTCAAAATGGTTTTATGTTTTTGTTGCATTAGTTTTGTTCATTATTTTATGCAAGCCCTATGTGCCACTGAGAAAATCAATTAAAACATATTCAATTGATCAACTAAATTCTCGAGCAGCGTCTACAATTTTTTTTTTATTTTCCCTTGTTTATTTATTTACTCCAAATCCAGTTATTTATAACTGGTTTTATTTTTCCACGCCAAACCGAAGCGAAAATTTTGTTATCTTGTTAACACAATGTTGCAACTGAAGTGCATCTGTTTTACGTCTTAAACTGTTTACATAGTTCGCATAAATTTATCGTTATCTTTATAAAAACGGATAGGCACTATTTAATGTGTTCTTTAAAGGTTTAGCATTTGGTAACGTATGCCATAGGTCCTGTTGCAAAACACATGTTTCCACTATATTACCATTCTGTATATGCCTGCCTCTGTTTTGTACATTTCTATTAATTACAATAGATTTCTAATATGTTTAACTTGTTCAGTAGAAATAGACTGCATTCGTTAAACGTCTTACGGCAAAAACAATGACCTTTTCAATGAATGGCTAACTTTTACTTTTTAAACCTAGTGTTTGATAATTAGTGAAAAGAGACAATCATTAATATATAATAAATATTTCGGACATCTAACACACAATTCCATCTAGTCCCAAACTAAGCAGAGCTTGTATTATGGGTACTGGACAAGTGATATGAATACGTTAATACTTTTTTTTTGTAAATACATACATATTATACATAGAAAACACCCAAACTCCGAAACAAATATTTGCAGATCATACAAACATTTGGTCCGACCCAGGATTCGAATCCGAGACCTCATGGACAGCAGTCGCGTACGCTACCACAGCGCCACCGAGGCAGTCAAATAAATAAATAATATAATATAATAATTATTTTCAAAAGAAAATGAGTACAAACAGTTGTATATCAGTTATCAATATAAATTCATTAAATAAATACGATCCGTATTACGTGTGTGTACATCACGGTTGTCTGGCGATTATCATATGATATTTAAAACCATCGCAGCAGGAAGCTCCAGTCCATAAGACTGTCTTCATCGGCTCCAAATTCTAAAATATAAAAGCAGTATAATATATGTAGCAATTCCGAACAACAAAGAATGGATATCGATACATATAGAGTAGGTTGTGTTTCTTTAGTGATAACAGAAACATGATTGGTCACGCTTTTGAACTGTAACTTGCATATGTTTACATAGCTCTGAGAGTATGCTAAAGTTGCGTCATGACACATATATGATAGTAGTAGGTTTTTTTAAGGTGCATCGAAGTGGTGTCTTCTCAAAACTTGAGTCGCAATGAGCTACCTTCTAATATAACTGAATTTAAATACCTGATGTTTTGTACTGTGTGCTTATGTACTAACTGGCATGTCTTGTCCATTCTAGAATGGCACCCTTCGCCGCTACGGTGGTATAAACAGCACACAGAGTGATGGTTCTAGCGATGGTGGATACTGTGGGACTCCGCCGAGAGCCGCATCGTTGGATGCTCTTGACTCCCTTGCCGAAATATCTCTCGCTGATTCTCCGATTGAACCTGACAGTCAGTCTAAAGAATCATTACTCACGCCGAAAACTCTCATGGAAAGGGCTAGAATGAATGTTGGGTAGGTATAACAAATTTAGTTTTGGAAAATTATGATCAGTGTAAAAAAAATCATTATCTTGAATGTGTGTATCAGCTGTTTAATTATAATTAAATAGAACCATGCAGATAATAACGACGTCGCTCCTTCAAGTTTCGTAGAGTTATCCCATGTGGCTTAGCTGCTTAATGTGAAGAAGCGAAATGGTTATTTTCTGCATATCCAATTATGCTCGGACAGGCAATACCTATGGTATAACAATTAGAATTTCATGAACTCGTATTCTGTAGGTGGCTGGACTCATCCCTCTCAGTTATGGAGCAATACGTACGCGAATGGGATACTCTTCAGCTTCGATTCAAGTTCTACTCATTCTTCGACCTGTGCCCACGCGCTCAAGACGCTTCCCGGCTCAACCAGTTGTACCAACAGGCCAGGTGGCAGATCCTTAACCAGGAGGTTCAGTGCACAGAAGAGGAGATGTTGCTGTTTGCCGCTTTACAGGTTTGTTAAGTCTTTAATCTATCCCAGATGACAAAATTCCAATTGTAGTGTTTATTACCCGACTGCGAAAGAAAGAGGGTTATATTTTTCAAGTGTATCTATGTACGTACATATTTATGTGTAAGCGGCTTGTCGTATTTTTATGTGAGTAGTATCAATCGATTAGTCTTAGTCGTGAGAGTGACACGGGTACATAAAAAATAAATATACAAATAAAAAAAATCTATTCTTTTCAGTTCTTTCTATCTTTTCAGATCTTAAAATGAATTTAATAAAGATGACGGGTTTTTTTTAATAATTAGTTTTTTTTAATTATTCGTTATTAGTCGTGTTATGTATATATTGTTTTACAAGTAAAATCAATATGGTTTTATAGCCATAATAGATGAAATGATGTATCAAAAACAATTCAGTTTATGGTAGATCTAAAAAACATACGAGTTTAGTGTCAAATGTCAAAAAAGTTCGTAAGTATAATTAATACACTTTCGAAATGTTGAAAAGTCAATACTGATTGACATAGGTCAGTATAACTATTTACGCCTATAGTCTACTTGCAAAGTTTACCTGTTTTTTTTATCAATATAATATACAATAGTATAATAATAGTCGTTTTCTGTTATTAATAAGGGTTCCTTTTATGTTAGTATTAAAATAATTAACACACCCTTAGCTACAAATCGAGCTGCAAACCCTCACCGGTGGAAACGTAGAAGCTGCGGACGGTGCGGGCGGTTCTTCAAGTGCTGCACCCGAAGACGAGATCGACGCAGCACTCTCCGAGCTGCAGGCGCAACTCGAAGGTGGACCTGCAACCCGATACGACATCACGCATGTGCCCGAGCTCGCTGGATACCTCAAGTACCTCAGGTGAGATAAACGTTTCGTTTTTCCATGCACTGAATTATTTATACGTGTTCTGTCGGTCTAGTCAAGATACAAGTGTTTCGCATCAGATCTCTTACTACAATCGTTTATACCTCTGTTCTCTTTTGTGATTTTGCTATGACCACGTTAAGGTTAAGATGACGTCATTCCCATTGACCAGTTTTCTAATAATGTTTTTATTTGTAGAATATTAATTTGACTAGGATTGCTGGTTGATTCAGTAAATCAGTACTAATTTTTATTTTTACGTTCTATCGTTGACGGTCACTGTTTTCTTCAAATTATGAATTTTATAGAGGTATTAGTTTTTTATAAATATGGAACCGATTAAATGATTGATGATAATAATCAGATTTATTCTTGGCGGGTATTCTTGTCTCCGTCCACTTGGACTGCGTAAACCGATCGGGGATTTGTTTGGATTTATTGTCCACAAAACTTTATGGCCAAGCGTTATGGCCAACATTGTATTTAAAATGAAAGCTATTATTAATTTTAAACCTATTTGGTTTTAATGCCATACCTATTAATACATTTCACCACCTAAGACTTACCTACACAACTTAAAACTTATTATAAATTATTAATTAAAAAATAAATATGAATATTTATGGAATTTTTGTTTAGAAAAGCTTTTATATTGATGATCAAAATATATAGAAAATTGTACAAGATTCCATTGAAGATCGATGTGGACCAACAATCCAAAAAAAATCTTCCATCTTTTTAAGTGGGGGATCCAAGTGGACGAAAATATACCAAAAGAAGGAATTAAATCCAAAAAGGTGCCCTAGGGAATCAGTTGGACAAAAATTCCACATGGATCCCCCAGGGGATCCAAGTAGACGGAGCCGTATTTTTATATCTTCCTAAGTTGTTTATTATATTTTTGTACACATGTATTAACTTACTGATAAAACCGTATATTTTCCATGATCAATCTTTCTTTAGACTTTTATAGTAATACAAAATTTATATTTATCATATCTTTTACAACGTCTTAAAGTCTATACCTATATGATCTTTAGCTCTCGATAAAACTGAACGCACATTATTTGAATTAATCTGAACTCAATCTTATCTACTTTTTTACGTATAATATGAAATAAAGTATACCTAAAAGATTACAAATGAAATTGTTTTTAACCCCCGAAGTAAAAAGAAGGGTGTTATTAGTTTGACGTCGACGTCTGTCTGTTTGCTTGTGTGTGTGTGTATGGCTGGCTCTATTTATCTGTGGCATCGTAGCTCTCAAACGGATAGATAGATACCGATCCGGGTTTTTCTTTTAAAAGTCAAGTATCGGTACAGCAGTGTAAGAGTATCAGCTCTATTCCAAAATGTAGTAAGGCATTTTTGGCGTATGATTACTCAATTAAATGCCTGCGTAAGAGGTTTTGAACATTTTTAATTTTAGCCTGTCTTTTATATGTTTAATTGATAATTTAAAAAGTTTTATTTCTTGAGTGGAGTTAGTGTGCTATCAGTTTTATTGATAACAATGCGCCATGGAAACACTTTCTTAAGACTATCCTATTAATTAACTTTTTTTAAATATATGTTCTGTATTTTGACTTTATTTTATTTCTTTCATCTTCAACTTCTGGCGGCCAGCAAGTGTAACAACGATTTCTGTTCTGTAACGTAAGATATTTGTAGCTACCCCGTATCAGTCGTATGTACTAAATTGTAAATATTAATAAAACAGAGATATTGAATATACCAGAAGTATTTTATAAGCAGACACCGATTGTTTTGACTATTGAAGTCGGCTCGAAGGACCAATGTTTGAGTTAGTGCTAAATGTTTGATGAGAAAAGAAAGTGTACAGATAGTTTATAGTAATATGTCATGCTATGATACACGAATTGATTTATAAATGATATGTTAGTGACTACTCGTCTACAGTGCTTTACACCACTCTGTCCCCGAACACTCAAGAGACCTATGATATAAAAAAAACTTTTTTCCTTATTCTACAAAAATCAAGCGATAGATGTCAATATATGTTTTGATAGGTTTATAAATCTTATTTTTAAATACAAAATTCTGTTGTGTGAAAGATATAATCTTTAAATACTTCTGCTATGTGTAAGGTATGCGACACACCCACGAAGGTGGCTTGTACAGATCAGTGTATCACATACGTTAAGTCTATATCTCTGATTTTATTTACACGTATTTTCCGTAACACACAAATATCACACTTCTTGTTGTACTAAATATATGTATTTGTATTTTGTATGTGATTAACAAAATAATTATTATTCTTAGTGTGACGACTTAAATTAATACAGTAATATATATTATATTTTCCTTTTGGGTTTTAGTTAAGTCCTCTATTTAAATATGCTGAACTAGCTTTTGCCCGCGTTTGTCTATGTCGGTTATTGCGGTAGAGACCAGAGCATTGCATTCGCTTACGCTTTCACGGCTAAACCGCTGCACTAATTAGGTACATACAATATAATTTGTCATGTAGATACTTTGATTCTTGAGGAAGGACATTCGCTACTCTTTTCTTTTTCATAAAAAGACTACTTCCGCATTAGGTACATACATCCTGTGCCGCGGGGGACTTTACAAACATACATAAAACGGACACAGAGCACCCAGACTCAGGGCAACATTTTGTGGATCACACAAAGTGTTGCCCATGTGAGATTTGAACCCACAACACTTGTAGAATTTGGCATAGTGACTGCAGGTAGGCCTAGTGGTTTATAAAGGTTTAGGCCAACCTTGCAGTCACTGTGTACCGCCATAACCGACATACTCACGATCTGAGTCAGCAAGCGGACAAAATCTAGTTAATATATAATTTACCGTATATTTGTGCACTATAGTCAATTATATAGACGCAAGATATGAATAATCCAAGTCCGGATTATGAAAACCACAAAGGTTACTACAAACATCCATATGTGTAGTTATTAATTTTATTATTACAAACTCACATATCATTTTTTACGGAAAACCCAACACCAAATATTAATAATGTATTATTTACCACACAAGAGGTAATATCCATCTTTATAGTAATCAAAGAAGGAAGCGTTTGAACAAAAATATCTGTTTTACGCTGTTAAAATTGTTTTAGTTATTCTGGTTTATATGAATGTGTAAAGTAAATCATAACAGAAAGTATCTTATATTGTAAAATTTCTTTATTTACATATTTTTAGTAAGAAACTTAGTGTCATGTAGCCCCACACTAGCCAAAGCTCGTTCTGGGGTTGCCAAATGCGATTAAAACTACATGATTACCAATATACAAAAAAAAAATCGTCGAATAAATAGTTTAATTGTTTCCTACTTTATATACCACAAATCCTTTATAATTGGGTTATAACATAAAATTTTACATATTCTAGGCCGAAGAGGTTCACGCTGAAAGCGTACAAGCGCGGATGGGTGTCGTGTCGTGACGGAGTGTTGCGTATTCACTCGTCGCGTGAAGCCGCCGCTAAGGGAGAACAGCCCTCGTACGCTGTTGAGCTGAGGGGAGCAGAGGTAAGTCGTAGTTCTTGTATAATAATAATAATAGATCTCTTTTATTGTACACTAGATTCATTTAAGGGTTAACATAAAATTAGAGAAATACAATTGGCGGCCTTATCGCCCGGAGGCAATATGTTACAGGCAACCATTGGATGGAGAAGTAAACATGATTAAGAGAAAGTGTAGGGTAGTGTCTGGTGTAAAACTTTAATTGTATCTTTTAATTTAATTTTGATTTGAAATAATTTTAATTAAATAGTGACAGATGTTTTTGAATTGTCAGTAGTAGAAATCATTAAGAATAAGTGAGACCACGAACAAGCATGAAATTGTAGGGACATTATTTACTTTTTGTTATTCAGCTTAATAAATCCATAGTCCATAGTTATATTATAAAAGCGAAAGTAACTTTGTCTGTCTGTCATGGTTTCACGGCCAAACCGCTGAACCGATTTTAATAAAATTTGGCATGGAGTTAATTTGATTCTTGAGAAAGTACATAGGCTACTCTTTACTGCGATAACCGACAAACAATCGGTCGGAGCTGTGGGCAAAAGCTAGTGGGTTATAAGTACATAATCAGATGTGACGTTCATTTTGAAAAGTTTTGAGTATTGTATTTTAGGTTACACCAGACGCACATCCTGTATCTGGTAGATATAGCATCAAGCTGGAGATCCCTGCCGAAGATGCTATGCACGAAATGTGGCTGAAGTGCGAAAACGTAAGTTGTTTAATTTATATAATTTTAAGTTCTGCCCAATAGTTTAGCTGTCATATACCGTGGTGACTCGTCGCCACGTCAATAGTTTACTAACCTTCCTTGTTAGATGTTATATACCGTGGTGACTCGTCGCCACGTCAATAGTTTACTAACCTTCCTTGTTAGATGTTATATACCGTGGTGACTCGTCGCCACGTCAATAGTTTACTAACCTTCCTTGTTAGATGTCTTGCGCATCGAATGTAAACCAAAACGTCATGCAGGTTGTATTAATTTTAATAATCAATATATTTTTTTTGGGCTGTTAATTTCAAAATAAATACTTATTTATATATTGTAGTCTCTAGATTATATATTTAGAAAAAAAAGCAAAAGTTTACAATAAAGTAGGAACCATATTTATTTATTTATTTATTTATTTTTTTATAAAGACAACTCTCGCATTAGGAATATACATTCCTGTGTCGCGGGGATCTTTACAAACATACATGAAACGGACACAAAGTACACCCAGACTTAGAACAACAATTTATGGATCACACAAAGTGTTGTCCCATGTAGGATTTGAACCCACAACACTTGGCACAGTAGGAAGCGGTGTGGCAACCACTCCAACCACTAGGCCAACCGTGTAGTCTATATGTACCTTATTAGATAATAGTATATATTAGTATTATTAAATTAGTCCTAGATTTGTTTTAATTAGGTATGCAGTCGTCCTGCATATTGTTTTTTTTATGTACAAGCTTCCAAAATACTCTGCCATCAGAAAAGGATGAGTAGGTAGAATCCAAGGGTGGTGATCACCATCTTCAATGCGAACGTGAAAAGATCAGCATGGTGACCCACCCAGTGATGGTCTAGTAAGATAGGTACTATTTCACGTCCCGCTTAAAGGATCCGAGATCAAAATGGGAGGGAGACACGTGCTTTGGTAGCGAGTTAGATATTTGACCGCTCGGCACAATAAAGCTGTATTGTATTGTGTTCGTTCGGTAACGCATAGAGCGTATATAACCTTCGGCTGGTGCCATACAACTATTGAAGGCGCTCATAGCCCAGTTGCGCTCGGTGATTAGAAACAATCATCGAGGGTAAGCAACGATGGCGCGGTCAGTACCTGGATGGGTGACCGCTGGTGGCATGTTACCATGGGCGTCTCCGTGATTCGGAGGTCACGTTAAGCAGTCGGTCCCGGTTGTTATCATACGATAACAGTCGTTAAGCTCAGTTGGAGGCCTTCGGGCGGCTTAAAAACATCCAACGGCAAGATTTACTTAGCCACAACGTATTCTTGCCAGTCCCCAACCCGCACTCGGCCAGCGTGGGGACGTATGGCCTTAACCCTCTCCTGAGAGGAGACCCGAGCCCAGCAGTGGGACGTTATGGGTTGTTGTGTGGTGCCATACAGGAGGAGCAATACGCGGAGTGGGTGGCGGCTTGTCGGCTGGGGGCGCGAGGCCGCTCGCTGGCCGACGCGGCCTTCGCGGCGGAGGTGGCCGCCGTACGCGCGCTCCTGGCGCTGCAGCGCCCGCAGCCCGCCGCAGCGCTCAACCAGCACTCGCTGCCGCACCTCGACCACCTGCAGCCCGACAACTACCTCGCGCCTCGCTACCTGCGCAAGCTCAAGGGCAAGGTAACACTACCATAATATTATTTAAAATAAATCACTTCGCTCAATCATCAAAATCGGTTCACACACTCGAAAGTTTTGAGGTAACGAACATTAAAAAAAACAGTAAAATTCATAACCTCCTTTTTTTTAATTCGGTTAAAAATACACCTCTGAGATTTATTTCGACATTCCTAGAATGAGTCTTAGGAAATGCCGGCCTTTTTTTAGCTGTAAAGTTCGACAAGTAAAATTATCTGTAAAGATTTACTTACAAAATAAATATAATCTACACAAACTGCTAAACCATGACTGCATGCAGAAGATCCGATTGCGTATCGTTATGTATAAGTTCATGACGTAGATTTAATTATTTTATAACCAAACGCTACTGTCAATTCCCCTTTTTGCATTTATACTTTCAATGTACATTTGATTTTTTTCGCTTCATAGGTTAGACCTAAAAGCATAAGCCCCGCAGATTGTTAATGCGCTGGAACCTTGTCACATTAAGGGACGTCGTATAAGACTAAAAGCAGTTTAAAATAAAAAGTAACTGTCCACAGATTTGTAAAACTTTGTGGCGTGACTGCATACTTATTAGAAGTGTTCGTTAAATGAGATAACCGGTTAAATAACATCAAGTAACATCTAGGTCAATTTTATTATTTATCCTTTAACAAAATCAGGGCCAAGCTTGATACTAATTTACCAAACTCCTCCAAAACGGCTGGAACGATTTTTGGTTGAAATTTTGTGTGCATATCAGGTAGGTCTGAGAATCGGCCAACATCTATTTTTCAAACCCCTAAATGATAAGGGTGACCCACCCCTAAATATTTTTTGACATTTTTTTTATATATGGCAAAAAAACATTTGCCGGGCTCAGCTAGTTATGTATTTAAGTATACAAATTTCCATCCTTTCATACAGTTCACTCAACGCGTACTAGAAAGCCACGCTAACGTGAAAGAACTACCCCTCCTCGAGGCTAAGCTCCAGTACATCAAAACCTGGCAGAATCTGCGCGACTATGGCCAGACCATGTTCGTGGTGAGGTTCATGGGCCACAAGAGAGACGAGATCATCAGCATCGCTAACAACAGAATCATGAGACTCGATCCGAACACTGGAGATCATATCAAGACGTGGCGCTTTAGTTCTATGAAAGTAAGTTTTTATTATTACATTATTTTGCGAAAATTACAAACTCAACTTTTTTTTCCACTCTTATAATTTATCATGAAGAGCGTTTAACATTCTCCTACTGGACATATACCTCTCCTTAGAAAATAAGCTTTGGCCTACTACACCCCTGCCTAGATGGGATAGAGTCTGTTTCAAGATTCAGACGGTGCCCGCTTGAGCTTCAGCGAGCAGGCGCTGGGAGGGGTCGGGATGTGTTAATAACAACAATTCCCGGACCCCTTCCGTCTCAGGCGCAGAGTGGCACACCGTGTGTGTGTGTTTTAGTCGGTTCGATTCCGACACACTGCCCCGCCGCAAACCTCGTTAGGTTTTTTTTTCGAATTTCATTTTTCCTATACAGTGATGTCGTCCTTTTATTATTGCTTGTTCTTTATTTAAAACAGTCATAATGACTAATTTGACTAAATGTAACATTTACCCTACATATAATCATGAAAATGATTCAATTAACAACAAAAAAACCTGCTACATATTAATTAATAACTTTACACAATTCACACATAGCAACCTCATCATGACCCTCATCTAGTACTAAACTAAACAGAGCCTGTGTAAACACTGATATCTACATATATACCTCTTTAGCCTACTACCGTCAGTTGTTGCACGAAAGCGCACACAAATACCGGCCTTGAGTATTTTAAATACACACATTGTAGATAAACAAATAGTAAAAAAATAATATCACATTTCGTAAAAAACTTGAACATATCTCAAAATAATTGATTAACTGCATCACTTTGATTCTTTCAGGCTTGGAACGTGAATTGGGAGATCAAACACATGATGGTACAATTCGCGGAAGGCAACATCATCTTCTCAGTGCAATCGGCCGACTGCAAAGTGGTTCACGAGTTCATCGGAGGCTACATATTCTTGTCGATGCGCTCCAAGGACGCCAACCAGACGCTCAACGAAGAGTTGTTCCACAAACTCACCGGTGGATGGACGTAAAACATTAATTTTAGATAAGGTAGTGAGATAGATATCCTATGAAATAATAATAACAATGATATATCAACTACAAGAATTGTTTAGTTTACACATTTGGATAGTTACTGCTTTTATTTATATTGCAGCAAAGTTGACGACACAGGATTTCAACCTGTGACTCCTCGAATATCGTACTACCTGACTTTGAAAGTTTCGAGTGTCATTTCTATATCAGTAATTATTTACCGAAGTTTATGTGTAGTGTGAAAAATGGTGCCACACAATGATGTTGAAACTTTTTTGTTCTTACACAACTTTTATAAATATATTCATATTCAATTCTTGAAGTTGAATGCTATGATATATTTTATCGATAAGTTTTACATACATAAATTAATGAAGTTAATTATTTAATTTACAAATCTCTTATATACATATATTTAATATGCAAAGGGCTGCAATTTTTAACTTATACTTCGGTGTTGTCCTTAATGTAGTGAGGGCCTTGCAACGTGTGCCTTTTGAATGTTTGACGAGTTGTACAAGAAACGTAACAATTGTAGTTTATATTTTTGTACCAAGAGTATGCATTCGTAATAAGGTTTATGAATTTTAATATAAGACCCGGCCAGGAACGGAATGCATCATTGATTGAACTAATTGTGTCGAGATCAAACTTGCCATAAATAATTTTCACCTTTGAGCCTTTTTATATTTTTTTTTTGCTACATCTATAAGCAATATTTCACCATCCTGGTCTGGTCCGTAGTTAACTTATATGTAGTGCTTCCAATAACATATTATTACATAACAATTGTATGAATGCCAAATAAAGCTTGATGCAGAATCTTAAGAAAAGCTTCCATACATTTGACATCACTTTATTCATATTAGCTGTAAGTTTACGTAAATATAATAATGAGCTTTTTAATGGTTTTATATTATTCATAACATAGTGTAACAACAGATCCTCAATGAAGTGCCATTACGCGATACACCTTTTGACTGCAATCTGTTCGGTGCTTTGACAGGTGTAATATATGTAATACATCAGTGGCCTTAACTATAGGAGATTATAAGCGTTTCTTTTTGACTGTAAATAACATAACATAAGTTATTTCTTATTTAATCCAGTGTCAAATTTAATTTAGAATAATATTCGCTTCATGTTCTATACCTAATAAATGCAAATATTTCGTATTTTATGATTTATATGGTTGACTACGTAACTAGTCCGGGGAGATCGCATATGATGCTGTCGGTTTTATATAAGTGTCAAGTAGAATAGTGGAGTATTAACATCATCCCTTACTTTTATCATGGAAATATTGTACAAATTGTATGTACACTTTAATTTGAGTATGTTTGTAAATGAATGACGAAATAAACTTTAATTAATACAAATATTCGTTTTAATCTTCTGATTCTGTTCTTGTACTAAATATAATATTTGGTTTATATGAAACTATTATAGTAAAGCTTTGCCTTATTATCAGCATAAGTTTATTTACAGATCAATTATATTAAAAAGATAGTTATCATAATAGGAAGAATAAAAACTGAGATAAATACTAGCAAACAAAAGGAGTGTAGTTTCTAAATTTGAATTGAATTAATCTCAAGTAAAAGCATCCACATCTAGTTACATAGATGTTAAATTTCTCAAATACCCAATACAATATTAATGTCCAATGAGGAATAAAAAGTGTGATTTTACAGGTATTTGTGGCAAAGACATGGTCGAAGTTACCGAAGATAGTACCGCCTCTGTTTGATATCGTGTCTTAGTTCTTTCTTCCTTCAGTCCAAGATAGCTAGGGTTTGCGTCCAAAGGAATCCTTTTACCTCACTATAATAATTAGATTTCAATTTTTAATAAGGAAGGGTAAGGAATAAAATGAAACAATTTATTTAATATAAAAAATGGAATAATTGTATTCTAAATATTATTAACGTGAGCCTTTTTGATATTACATAACTATAAGTTTAACTTGGAGTGATATATGCAGTTGCTTAAAGGAGATGTCTCGTTTCATATGGCTGTAACTCCGACTAGATTACTTATATTACTTACGTTTACAACTATAATAATATTCACGAGCTTTTCCAAATACGATAACCTTAGACAAGTTACTGTTACTACGTTAAAAACTTAAAACTTACATTATAAAAAAGAAACAGAATTAAAGGAGGATACCAAAATTCAAATTTAGAACAAATTTTTCAGAAGCCATTCTTTCTGTAGGTAATACAAATCGGTATAACCAAAGGCTCCACTACTGTGCATAACACTCTACATAGTCATTTAGACGGCGTTTGACATAATCCGAAATCTCAGTGACCAGAGGAGGTGGAGAGTCCACCACTGCACATGATCCAGCAACATCATTGATCATATACGGAGTGTTTTCTTGACACCATATAGACTTGGGCACTCTATCTTCACTATCCTCGTCATATTCTTCAATGTTCACTTTTGCCAACTGGATAGTATCTGTGCTCTCAAAAGCCAACAGTTTGTTACCTGTAAAAAAAAGTAGATTAATTAGAACACATGCATCAATATTACTGTTTGTGTGGTTATGGATTAAAGTATTGAGTGTCATCACCCTTATTCATGCATCTTATAGGTGTCTAAGGGAGTGAATTATACAGGACAACGTCACTTCAAAGATAAGGAATATTTGAAACCTAAAACAACCTATTTGGCCACAACGTCTTTTTAAAGTTTCTTTTTGGTATAAAAGTAAACGTCCATCCATAGATACTTAAAACTGAAGACTCACAAGTATGTTGTTGTTGGAGTCCTCCTTGAAAATCGGCAGGTTGTTGTTATTTCACTTTATCGGTTAAGAGTAATAACAGAATTGCTTAACACAGTTGGCTTATTTTTGGTGCTCTCACAACAAACCTGTATGTTTTTTTCTCTTTCTAAACCAGAATAATATGCACCATCTTTAAGATGAACTTGTCTATACCTATGATTAAATTAGTGAATGTAATACACTCACCAAAAAGACACATAGTAGACGGAGGTATATCAAAAGTTGTTATTTGTTGTAACCGAGTATCAACAAACGGTTTGAATCTATATAAGTCATTAAAGTAGCTCTGCACACAGTATATGTAACCTTTGTAGGACACCATACAACTCAGTCTTATATGTGTTTCAAGAGCGATCACCCATCCGTCTTGTACGTCGCGATCTTCATACCGATATACATTCTTGTAACCAGTAGCATACACTTGTCTGTTATACACGCATACTGCAGGACTTTGGATGGCTTCAGGAAACTTAGCTATGTCTGTGCAAGTCCTGTATCTGAGATTGTATACAAGTGCAGTGTCCAATACTACCCTGTAAAGTTACATAATTGATTACTATATTTTCATGTAGTACAGCAGAAATTCTTTAGTAAGTAATAGGTAATACATTTGAGATTGACAAAATCATTAAATATCTAGAAAGCAGATATAACTACCGAAGGATACAACATTCTCTCCAATATACTACTAGTACAAGCACAGCATACTTTAAATGCAGTGTAGTAACTTAATTACATATATTTAACAGACTTTTTTTTTAGTTTTTCAAATTTGTTGTGACCCAAAGTCTTCAATACCAATAGTGTTGATAAATGTTTTATAATGAAATACCCAATGGTTTTTTAATAAAACATAACTCCTGCATATACATTAAAAGCACACAAAGACGACTTAGAGCAACAATTTTATTGATCACATAGTCTTGTCTGATGAGGGGTTTGAACCCACAACACTAAGCAGTAGCTGTGGGCAACTATTTAAACCACTAGACCAACCGATAACAGTCATGTTATAGTTATGGGTAAGTTTTCAATTACTGCTTGGATTATTATGACTATTTCTAAAACTTTGGGGTGGGAATTGGTTAATTAGAACAGAGAGCAACAAAAATATAGCATTTGTTTTCTCATTATCTAGTTCTAATGAGATCTAAAAAAACTGACCTATACCCACCTACACCTCCAATGATATATAAGGAGTCATCAACGATTGCAACACCACCATGTCTACGTGCAGGCAAATCCACACGATGGTGATTCCATTCTTTTTTTAATGCATCATAAATTTTAAGCCCCTTATAAAATGAATTTGTTCCCCTCTTATATTCTCCACAGAGGAATACTATCTTTGTGATTCCCCAAACAACAAATTTCCAGCCCCAGAGAAACTTATCTGTAATCTCTAGCCATGGATGAAGATGTTTCATGTCGTGGAGTGAATACAAATAATGAGACTTTGTCCATGACGAATCAGGTTCTGAGTCCCTAGACCACACTGCTACACATGGTCTAAATTTTAGTTGACGTTTCTTACTATTGTTAACAAGATCCAATGTTTCTATATAAACTCTTTCAGTGTATTTGTCACATAACATGCTCTTCCTTTGGTCCATTTTACTGCCTGATATTACCCTACAATCAGTTGCTATTGTATACAGACAATCTACAACTCTCTCGGCCAAATGGTGTTTAAAATCACTGACTAAAATTCTTATTTGCCTTAATTCCTCTTCTTTCAGTCTGTAGATATCTAAACAACCCAGAATAATAAGCAATGCATCTGAACTTTTGCCCTTCTTCATAATCCAGTCAAGGCCGAATTTGAAGACTTGTAATTCAGATTCTGAATTTAAGTGTGTATGAGAAAGGTACCACACTAATTTATCGATGGTTTGTATGAATTCTGCTTGCATGAGCTTGAAATCGTAAAGTCCAAAAGCAGCAACTCTTTCTTCTAAACCTTTTAATGATGCACGCTCAGCAATAGCCATTATCTGCAACCAGTTGAACTTTGACAGCTGTCTTTCTAAAGAGATTTCAATTTGTCTAGCGAGTTCTGTGATCTGCAAAAAATTGGCAGCAACTGCAAGTTCTCCTATAATTGGTAGAGAATATTCTGCAAAATCAATGGAGCCTTCCCTCATGTATTTCAAAATAATGCTCATGGAATCAGCTTCCAGCACCTGAAATCAATTTATTGTTCATTTTCCCAGTTATTACTTCTTTATGGGATCTAAACAGCTTAAGACTTCAAAATTTAAAACTTTGTTTCTTTTAATAAAAAGATAATGAATAAAAAAAAAGACTTATAGAAAAGTTGGTGGCTTTTTTATTTCTTGTATATTTCACATAAAGGTATTTGTAGGTAGGTTTGATATTTTTTATTTTATTATTTTTATTATTTTAGTTTTTATTTAGGAATTAATTCATGTTAATGGCAATAATCAAAATATTTACTTGCCTATCAGCTCACTAATATACTTTTTAACAGAGTATTATCTGGTTTATTAGTAATATACATTGTTTAACTATAAGCAGTGGTTTTGTCTTATTTTCAACTTTATGGCTTTAAAGCCGTTAAAGTTGCAAATAACACAGACCTATTACTTAATGTTAAATCATGTTCATGAATGTGAACGGCAATATTAATCACCTATTTAAATAGTTTTAATTGCTTATACAAATTAATATTATCACATTCTTAGAGAACCAGGAATCTTGGTGGCATGCTTAGTATATGTAGTTATGCTACACCATATTAAATGACTTTATTATTCATTTAAATCAATACAGAAGATATTTAACAAAATCTTAATATAAAAGCTTTAGATATAATTTATATAGTCATTATAATTCAAAATAAGAGGTTTCTCAACTGGACCGATTTATTAAATTACTTTAGGTATTACAATGGCACATGCAAACATACAAAGGCTGCCAAAAATATTACTACTACTACCCTTCCTTTTGGCTTCGTCATATTTGTCATATTTGACTTGAAAAACTTTTTACCGATTTCTTTATCTTTTAACAATATAGAATATCAAGAAATATAAAACATGATATGAGATCAAGTATAAACAAGAATTTAGCATACTCACTTCTATCGTTACCTCCTGTTTATTCAATTCAGAAAAATTACCACTAAACATAGCACTAAAATAATCACTGTGTTGACATAAAATATCTCTATTTACTACAAAAACTTGATCTTTAATGAGTAGTTTAACATCTCTTAGCTCCAGAGCAGCCATATTTATATATTTTATTTAACTTGCGGTCTAAACTATAAAATGTACAAAAGCAGCAAAAAATAATATATTTATCGATAGTATTTGTAAATTGAAAACCAGTTCTGGCTGAAATAACTTTTAGTTGGTGAATCCGGCAGTTACTTTGTGAGGGAAAAGTATATTAAATTGACAATTTGACATTGACAATCATTGACAGGTAGGTACGATAATCCTATTTTTCCAAAGAAAACCAGCGTGCCCCAAATAGTAGCACAGATGTGATTTGATACTCAATCAATCAATTACTGTTACATTTAATTAGTGTAAAATTAAATGTTTTTTTGTCTTTGCATGCTTTATAATACAAAAATGCATTCAAAAAGAAAATTAGCCTCGTATGTTAGTTCTAAAAATAATTAATATTGAAATAACTATCACGATTTTCAATGAGTCTACAGTTACAACATTATGAATTTCAATAGTAATATACTCTTCATATAACAACTTTTCATCTTCATTTAAATGGATTTTTTTTTCAAACTCAAATTTAACCACTTAACGCAAAGTACATTCCGGCAAATAAAAAAAAAGGGGTAAAAAAATACTAAGGAATGAAATATCGTAATACCTAACTTATTTACTTTCCTGTCATAAGCAATGATTATATTAGATTATAGCTAAAGTGTAAACAAATATACTTGTGTTGAGAGGCGAGTACGCACGCCGCAAAGTTAATTGTAAATTTACAATTAATTTGAAACAAAAGAGAAAGTGTACACGTGAACTTCTTAACTTTTGTTAATTAATAATTCAGTTCAATTAGTTAAATCAGTTCAGTTTAGAATAGGTAATACATCACTCACCTTACTATTAACGTTTATGGCAACTTCTCAATCAAAATATACAAAATTATTGATTAATTAATTATTATTGAAGTAAAAAAATTTATTACATGATCAAACTCCTCTTTTTTTGTATTCAGTTAATTTAATGAATAAAGGCTGATGCTGATGATGGTAGTTTTTATTTAGAGTTTACTGTCACATTCTGTTATCTGGAAATCATTCTCATCTTTTTTAATACTATCCCATTCAAAATGCAACTTGAGTTTGTAGTCGAGTTGACCCATCACTATGAAGAAAACACTCGCAAACCACATGCAATGGAGGGAAAGTTTGACAATCATTGACAAACTAAATATTTCCTTGAATTTTTTCTTCTTTGAATAAAGCTTGATGACAATTTCCATTTGACGTCTTAGATGGTGAATCCGTGTCTAACAATACAATAATATTTATTCAAGTAGATGGTTTAAGTTTTCTATCTTAAATTTAAATAAAAAAAATAGATAGCTATAGTCTTCATAAAACTTTATCTTCCGGTATTTTAAATGATTCTGTGACATTGGCTTCTAAAAATTGTGTTTAGAGGTGTAACTGAATTCCACAAGTGGTTAGAGACAATGACAGCTACAGCATCAGCTGTTACGGCGACTGCTGACGAAGATTTGGATGAGTGTGGACCACAACTTATCAATAAATTAGAGGTAAACTTTTGTAAACATGTTCTGACATGCTGCCAATGAACGCTATTAAAATGTAATTATTACTATTAATTTGTACTATGGTAAGTTCGTTTTCGTTGTTTGTGATCTCTGTTCTATATTATTCATGCTCTTGTTCGTCACTATATATTTATTATTATTCATCACCGTCAACTGCCTTTAGAACCCTGCATGAATATAGAAGTTTCTTAAGTTACACAGGAAATTTTGGCTTACTATATCACCCCAGAGGGGATTTGGTACCTCTATAGCTACTATAGGGTTTATTCCAAGATAATCTTCTCTTTTCAGTGGGCTTTTCTTGCGTAGTTTGCTTTCTTAGTTGGTTATTAAGTTAGACTTTTTCACTATGACAAATGTTATAAAAAGTTTACACTACTATGGGAGAGCCATACTTCAGCATGCATGGGCCGGCTCGACCGGAGTAATACCACTGCACCACAGAAAACCCATATGAAACAGCACCAGCTCTGTGTTTCACCGAGTGCCATAAAAAATGAAATAAACAGTCTGATTGCACATGTGCCCAGATGATAGTAATAGATTTATTTGTTCCTTTTCCCTATTACATATACTTTAGTATGTAGTATAGTGTAAATAATATTTCAAACATCTTATACTCATTACCATCTAAATAGTAATAAATTAAGCTGAACTTGTACTATGGGTACTAAACAACATAAATACAAATTTACTTTTTTTTGTAAATACCAATGGCACAATATTATTAGACTGACACTCCCCTGTACCATACTGTACTCCGGAAAAGTTCACTTAAATCTAGGTGGCTGCTCAAAGTAAGTTTCAAGAAACAGCTTAACAAAGTTTGACAGTTTTTAATTGATATGCTTTAATTCTAGTAATTATATTATTATTTTGTAACAGAAATCTTTCTTTTTAATGCTTGGTTTCAAAAATTATTTTCAAATGCATAAGTAAAAGTTATCACCTGTATTTATGACATGTTGTTGCAATTGATTTAAACAAACTTGTAAATAATTCCCCTTTTTACTTTGCTAGATGTAACACTTTTAAGTTATTATTGGTGTGACATATAAAATATTATATTCGCTGGAGGCGAGATGACAGCGCCAACTAGCGCCTACAATTACGTTGGCCTTTGAAGTGTCAAATGGTTGGTTGTCTCACGAAAAGTAAACAAATAAATAATTTATATGAAACATGGTATTTTAAATATATATATCTATTTATGTCACTTACTGAAAAAATGATTAAAATCTATCCAGTAGTTATGATTTATTCCTTAGTGGCCGTGACCCGCACGCATTGCATTTGGAGTAAAACAATTCCCCTTACACTATACCATCAAGATTTCCTGCTACCTATGGAATATGTAAATTCATACACTATATTTTAACTTATTTACTTTTTACATTTTTACCTATTTATTTAATTTTTATTGCAATTAATATATTACAGAATGTCTTTATATACAACGTTCACAGCTTTCTTGTCATCAGACAATACAAACATGTTTTCTCAAGAGGTTACTCTTGAAAGAGCGACATACACAACATAAGTTGGCCATGTCAAAATTAGTCAACGCTCAAATGGCCGGCCGGTACTACCGCAAACGCTACATCCCGCAATTTTTAAATCTGTAATATCTTCGAAAATATTCATTTAAATCATATGATCTAAAGGGCCATATAGATCTTTATTAAATCAATAATTAATTGGATAAGGAATAATGTAGTATTGGTTAAAATCGCTTCGAAAATTAGCCATTATTCGTCGTAAAAAGTAAATGACAAAAAAAAATTATTGTGGGATATCCATAAGAGATCGACATATACCATCGCGGAATTTTCTGTAGACCTCTTCAATATGTAAAATACTTAGTACATTACTTTGATAAATCTCGTAGGGTTCAGTCTGCGTTTGCAATGTAAGCGGAAAAAATGTAATTGTTTACGACATCACATTAGAAACCTCAAAAATAACAGTATTTCTCCACTATTTAATGGATGTTATTATACATATAAAGCTTTCTCTTCAATCACTCTATCTATTAAAAAAACTGCATCAAAATCCGTTGCGTAGTTTTAAAGATTTAAGCATACATGGGGATATAGGGACAGAGAAAGCGACTTTGTTTTATACTATGTCGTGATGATAGGACTTTTTTGTGGATATTGAAATCCTCTATAAAACTGTAGTACATTACTTTGTTTTATTGTCAAAACTTTCTGCAGTGCACGTGCACTTATTTAGATGAGGAACAACGTATGTCAAAGACTATTTTTATTTCTTTGTATGACCATATAGCACCGTGAAGTATGACAATAGCTGGCAATCACATATACTTATTAGTTAAAATTTTCATCTAAAACATCTTTTTTTTCAGGGCAATGGAATAACTTCAGGGGACATCAAAAAGCTAGAAGATGCCGGTTACCATACAGTGGAATCAGTCGCTTATGCTCCAAAGAAATGGCTGATCACCATCAAGGGTATATCAGAGGCTAAAGCAGATAAAATACTAGCAGAAGCATCTAAGCTAGTGCCAATGGGCTTCACTACAGCTACTGAATTTCATCAAAAAAGGTCATTTAATATTTCTAAATATAATTTGTTTTGTACTTTAATACTTTTGGATAGTTTATGTGGATGTAACACCATTTCCTATTGCACTGAGTATTGGCGGTTCAATTCCCACATGGAACATCGCTTGGTATGATGTACAAATTGTTCTTCTGAGTCTGAGTGATTATCCTAAATGTTCTTTAAGTCCTCACTTTAATATTAAGTTATAAAAAAGGTGAAATTAAAAAACTATGTATGGCCTTAACCATCTCCTGAGAGGAGACCTGAGCTCAGCTGTGGGACATTTTATTATTTATTTAAAAAAAGACAACTCCCGCAATAGGAATATACATTCCTGTGTCACAGGGATCTGTACAAACATACATGAAACGGACACAAAGTACACCCAGACTTAGAACAACAATTTATGGATCACACAAAGTGTTGTCCCATGTAGGATTTGAATCCACAACACTTGGTGCAGTAGGAAGTGGTGTGGCGACCACTGAAACCACTAGGCCAACCGTGTAGTCATTATGAGTTGTTGATGATGATGATGACAAAACTATTTTTTCACTGAGCTAATGGACACTTGCAACACTAGCCTTTTTATGAAACAATTTATACTAAGGATTTTATACAAATATACTATAATACATTTGGTTTACATGTCTAGCATGGATATTTAATAGATTACGTATAATAAAGGTAAGATGAATATAATTGTATATTTTGACTATTCTAAATTTGTAGTTTTATAAAATATATAGTCAATATCCACTGAAAAGTGTTCTCAGTGTTATTTTATTATATAACTTATTCAAGACCAATATACTGTAATGTTCATTTTTCTCACAAAATTACGTGTTGTTTTGTCTGAATAAGAGATACAATTTGAATCTATAAGGTTTATTTACTGACATAATATGTTACTTTAACCTGCAACTAATTATATAAACTTGTTAATAATTTCCAGATCTGAAATAATTCAGTTAACAACAGGATCGAAGGAGCTAGATAGGTTGCTAGGAGGTGGAATAGAAACTGGTTCCATTACTGAGATATTCGGAGAGTTCAGAACGGGCAAGACACAGATATGTCACACTTTAGCTGTTACCTGTCAGGTAAGGTTCACAAATACATTTGTTATCCTATTTTGGTGGTGACATACCATCCGGAATGTTAATTGAGGCTTTTCATAAATAGTGACAAAAATATTATGGCATATATGTGTGTATCATCATTCGGACAGTGAAGACAAGTAAAAACACTACTGCTCATCTTATGGGTTTCGTCAGAGTCGACTAAGGGAGTAAACTATGCAGGATAACAACAGTGCAAATGTAGAGTTGCCACGAATAATGATTTGGCCGAATACTGTCGGCCGAAGCGCCGAATATTCGGTACAAAAACATGCTTGTCCAGCACGTAAAGAAGATTTAACACATATCGCTACCTGTCTCCGTCGTTGCGGTGCATACTTGCATGCAGTGCATGTTTGTTTTTATTGTGACTATCAATAATCAATCACGGCACGTTTTGTCAGATCATTATAAATAATAGTACAAAACATTACTATTTTGGATAATACTTTTTTTGATCCACGATTAATAACTAGTTTCGTGGGAATGGTTCAGGCAGAAAAGCAAGACAAAAAATTCTTCTAGAAGCTCTGAAAATAAGTTATAATGAATCTTGTTATACCAACGACGATTTTTCTTCACTTGGTAAGAAAAGAAACTTGAATGAAAATGCTTAGACTATTGAAATGGAGAGAGTCTATGGAACTGCTTTGCAGAAGTCGCCACTAATAATAAGCAAAGTGGTAATGATGAGGAAGATGTGAAAAATTAGTTGAATTTTTATTGTAATCGGACGGCTGATCCTTACAAGTGGTGGTTCAACAAACGAAAATCAATAACCAAACCTCTCGAAATTTGCTAAAGTTTATCTTTCGTCTCTAGTATAGTGTCAGTGAGAAGTTATTTGTTTTAACCTGGTATCATTTACGACGAAAAGCTTAACCATTTGCTACCAAAAAATGTTGAAATGCTTTGTTTTCATACATTACTGCTTACTATTGATTAATTTTTCTTACTAAAGTATTGTAATTTGGTAATTAATATATATAATATTGAGTATTATGAAGTTTCCTTTTTTCATGATGACTATTCGGCCGAATACCTAATTCGTACGCATAAGTCGGCTAAATACCAAAAGAAAGTGGCCGAATACCGAAAAGTAGCCGAATGTTCGTGGCACCTCTACTGCAAAGAGAAGGAAAACTTAAAACCAATCCTATTTCAACTACTATAATAGGTCTAAAGCTTTCTAAAAGAGTAATATGTTCAGAAGAAGACTATTAAAAGCTGTTAATGCTGAGAATGCTACTACTGATAATGATGATAACCATTATATATTTCTATTTACTCAGATGAATTCTTAAATTGAAATTTAAAATCATTTATTCAATTAAGATACTGAGTGACATTTATGAACGTTAAATTGAAGCTACAGATAAAAATCATATTTCGACACAAACAGATGTACTGTATTGTCAAGGTCTGTGAAACTGAAAGTTATGGATCCATACCTTTCAGTTTCCAAAATACGTAGGTCCTTATGAGAGGAACACTGGCAAAGAAACTGATGGCCACTCTTTTAAAAAAAATCTCTTACATAAAAGCTTAAAATTAAATTTCAGTTGCCTATAGAGCAGTCTGGAGGTGAAGGCAAATGCATGTACATCGACACAGAAGGGACATTCCGTCCCGAGAGACTGTTAGCTGTTGCCCAGCGCTACGGGATGGATGGTGCAGCGGTATTAGATAATGTTGCTTATGCGAGAGCTTATAATACTGATCATCAAACCCAGTTGTTAGTCCAGGCGTGTGCCATGATGGCAGAGTCCAGGTATGCGGTCAACTATTGTATTAAATATATTTCACTGTGTACTAACAAAAAAAACATTCATAATTATTTATTCAAATAGAGCTTGTATTGCCAGTAGCAATTTTAAACTGCTAACCTAGAGTCAGACGGGCATTTACAATAGCCGAGATTAGTGCACCCGTGTTTATCTTTAACGACTCAGATCTACTGAATGTTAAGAGTGATGTCGTAATTAAATTATAGCTCTTACTTTCCCAGTAAAGTGGGTTTGAAATGAACATTTTTTCTCATCTAACTATTGTTTGGTTTCCACTATATTGTATTTATATCACTGATTCATTTCTTTGCAGATATTCCTTAATAATAGTAGACAGTGCTACAGCATTGTACAGAACTGATTATTCAGGGCGTGGAGAATTGAATTCAAGACAACTACACCTTGGCAGATTCATGCGGATGTTATTGAGACTAGCTGATGAGGTAAGGAAGTGCGAAGTAAGGTTTTCTATGGAATAAAGGGGAAAAGGAACCAATGGAGTATCAGTGGTTGTCACTGTAATTTAAAATCTAGTATTTGTAATTGATTAAGATGAAACTCTGCATAACTTGATCGTTTTTAGTAATGTAAAGTGGAAATTTGCCCTTTTTAATCGTATTCTCATCATAAAAGTTAAAATTTCTTTGATCAGATTCACCAACCTTTGAAGTTAGCGCATGTGTGTCATTTGTATCAGATATGTATTTATTTTTTGTTATTCTATTATATTCCATTAAGATTTTTTTTGAAGAATTATATATTTCTTTTTTATCCCTTAGTTCGGCGTAGCAGTAATCATAACAAACCAGGTAGTGGCCCAAGTGAATGCAGTGGGCGTATTCAACGCTGACACAAAGAAGCCCATCGGTGGGCACATCATCGCTCACGCGTCCACCACACGACTTTACTTACGGAAAGGACGGGGAGACAACCGAATATGCAAGATATATGACAGCCCTTGTCTACCGGAAACTGAAGCTATGTTTGCAATTAGCACCGAGGGAATCACGGATGCGAAAGAATAATATTAGCAGAGCGACTTGCATTTTATAAAACTAACTCCATTAGATTAAGAACTTTGTAAATTAAAAATAATTTCCTGGACAGTCAATATGCATTACATCCATTAGAATAAACGGTTATACTGGACTAGACCCGGGACTGAACTTCGAAACTAAAGTGTGTTGAATTGGCTGGAGCTACTACTAGCCGAGTCCCGCGGTGTTACCCGCGGTACAATAACAACCGCGCATAAGGCGGCGGCGCAATATAAAAAAAAACAATGTCCTCCTATGTCCATCTTCTGGTTCTAAGCTACCTCCCCACCAATTTTCAGCCAAATCGGCGCAGCCGGTTTTGAGTTATGAATAGTGTAACTAACACGACATTCTTTTATGTATACTTGGAATCTCCCTTAAATGTTATTGTGACAAAACGTTGTAGAATAAACCTAATTTAATTTGGCAGGCCAACAATAAATGGAATAAAAAACTAACTAAAAATGGATATGAATTTACAAAACGCGTATTGAAACATAAGGAATGTTAACTATTACCTTAAAGTAAAAAAAATGTCATTGTAAATAAACAATCTTTTATGCTAAAATAGAAACGAAATAAAAAATATTGAAATAGTATAATGCGTTTATTTTCTTAATGGCATACAACAGTTTATATGAATTGCAAGTATCAACAGCAGTATAACATTTTAAAATATCATTATGTGCTCCTCTCGAAATATTGCTATACAATCACTTGTATGGGATTTTTAACAAATATAATATTTAAATTGACATAGATATACAATAAAGTGTAGCAATTAGTTGCTTAAAATATCATAATGTTTGATATCGGGCAAAAATCTGTGATTGTGGTTTCTGATCGCACTCCTAACATAAGCATTCGGCTTAGCTGGAGAGGTTAACTAAAATACTTGACTTTTAATTTTTCGCAGCGATCAAGTTCCTTCCCTGTACAATAAGGATTCAAGAAATTATTGTGTGGCGATTTCAACATGCAGCACAACAAAAACATACTTTAACGCCATCTATCAAAGATACACTGAACCACGGAGTAGTGGTGATCCTGTATCGCGATACAGAAAATATATACAACTTCCCAACATCAACTGGGCCTCGGCTAGGCACGATCATCTCGCCTGATTGGAGAATTCTCCATTTGTGTTGGAGGGAGACCTGTTCCTCCAAAATCGCTTCATACGAATACTTGGAACTTTATTGGTCAGGGGGTGGGGCTTGATCGAAGCGTCAATAACCTTTTAATGCTAATTGACTATTATATGGTATTCCTTCTTTTTGAAATACAGATATTAGATAGCTTAATTTACGTGGCTGACAAAATACAAACAAATGCTTAAATAATCTATCCGCAAGCCAAGTTATTCTACAAACGTAACGTTAGTAGAAAACTATCTGGCTAAGGGGGCTCTCCAGTTGAACTGAGAAATATAATTCAATCTGGCAGCATCTCATACTTCAGCTACATACAATGTGTATTTTGTAATGAATATAAAAAATATTTACATAATTTTGTATCACTCGTGGGCACACACTTATTGCTTAAGGTAAAGAATATATATTGTATGTTGTAGCCACAAGAATCAGGCCTAAATACTCTTTTATTAAACTGAATCTGTTAGTCCCCAAAATTTCTTTCAAGTACTTGCTCAGTACAAGCAATGATCGGCAATTCACAAGAAATTTAATCAGCATGTAAACAATATTTCTATATAATCGATATTTTTTAAAAAATATGGNATAAAAGATTAAAATCTCTTTGATCAGATCACCATCATCAACCTTCGAAGTTAGCGCATGTGTGTCATTTGTATCATTTATGTATTTACGTATATTTTTTTTTGAGCCTATTTGGCGTTAATTATTCTCATTTTAAAAATTTTTTGAAGAATTATAAATTTTGAATTTCTTTTTTGTTTCCTCTTAGTTCGGCGTAGCAGTAATCATAACAAACCAGGTTGTGGCCCAAGTGGATGCAGTGGGCGTATTCAACGCTGACACGAAGAAGCCCATCGGTGGGCACATCATCGCTCACGCGTCCACCACACGACTTTACTTACGGAAAGGACGGGGAGACAACCGAATATGCAAGATATATGACAGCCCTTGTCTACCGGAAACTGAAGCTATGTTTGCAATTAGCACCGAGGGAATCACGGATGCGAAAGAATAATATTAGCAGAGCGACTTGCATTTTATCAAACTAACTCCATTAGTTTAAGAAATTTGTAAATTAAAAATAATTTCCTCGACAGTCAATATGCATTACATCCATTAGAATAAACGGTTAGACGGGACTAGATCCGGGACTGAACTTCGAAACTAGTGTGTTGAATTGGCTGGAGCTACTACTAGCCGAGTCCCACGGTTTTACCCGCGGTACAATAACAACCGCGCATAAGGCGGCGGCGCAATGTAAAAGAAAACAATGTTATNGTCAAGTGTTTTGAAACATATCATTCATAAATAGTGTTAATCTAGTAAATTACATATAACAATGGGTAATATAAATCAATAGTTATCTAATAAACTACACTTTTTGATTACATTCTGTTTTGTCATAAATGGTCTTTTATTTCCTCTTATTATCCTACTGTCCTACATATAGGACGGCTGTTTCCCTGAAAGCCTTACACTTAATTTTTTTTTCATAATTTTTTTATGTTGCATAAGATCTAATAAACTAAATAATGTAACTTTTTTCAAAATTTTCAGAAAATTTTATTTTCAGGCTTATCTGGGTTAAGGTCTGCATCACCAATCGACAATTTTTTTTAAAGGACAAATACTTAGAGCATATTATTAATATAAAGTTGTTTCAGCTATTACTTTTATCCCTAGGCAATTATGCAATGCAAAAATAATATTTTATATTTTGTAACATTACTAGCTTTTGCCTGCAGTTCCCCCGCGGGTATATCGGTTAACATGGTGAACCTTTAAACTGATATAACGTTTTTATTTGTCAACCGATTGAAATAAAACAAACACTGGTGATAAGTGAAGTAAATCACAATAATTAAGAAAATACGCATCCAAATTGGTTAAACTACTTATGAAATTAGCGCACACAGAACAAAACATGTAACAACTGTTGTTTTGAGATCTGTTACTTAATAGGACCCCTTCATTATTTTTTCTTCAATATCTTTAATGTACAAACATCGACCTAAAACAATTTTTATAATTGTATAGATTATTATTCTAACTGATTCAAACTGGTATTTATTCCAAAATTAGTTACTACCAAATAATTTATTAGAACAATAATGGATTTAGGATATAACAATGATACAGTAAACAAAAAAAGTACATAAAATAGTGTTACTCTTTAGTGCCGGTCTAGTTTTGTTCTTTTTAACCCTTCATCATTTATCATAGGTACATTGGTAACTATTTTATTTTTTATTTTGATCTGGTTGTAGGTTTTTGTTAAATATAACATTTCGCTAGCTCACTATGTTGATTCGCCAATCTTAAATCAGGTTGTAATACCTATCTAGTTAAAAAGAGTATCGTGGCTATATGCATATATATATTGGCTATATTTCTGAAAGGCAGGCTATAGATATTTCTATTATTACATTACTTTTTATATATGAGCCTGCTAAAGTGGCTCTACTCTGCTAAATAGAAAAAATGAGCAGAGTCAAAGCGTAGTGGTCACCATACTCATTTGTGAATGAAACGATACAGCATAGTGATCCACACTATTGCGGCCTATTTACATGTTTCTGCATTCGGCATACCTCTATTTTCTCTTAATTTATCATTTAAGTAAATATCCACTGTCAAGAAGTGAGGGAGACCCTGCTAATGATGAACGAATGAGGATATAAATAAATAAGATTGAATTGAACACATACTCATAGGTTATGCTCAGTTAGAGAGGACGAGAGTGGTGTGGAGCCAGAGCGTGATGGAAAAGCTGCCGGGACACTACCTTCACGCTCCAGGCGCTCGTGTTCGCTCGCTACTAGGGCGCGGAGTTCATCCTGGAATAGAGCATTCATTTATTCATATCAATATTATATATTCGGAAGTAACTATCTATCTATTTGTTACGTTTTCACGGCTGAACAGCTTCACTAATTTCAAAGACAGACTACGGCTTTTAATATCTAAAGCAAGTGTCATGGGCAATCACCTCACCAAGCCTCAGAGTAAAGTTGTAGGTCAAACTCGAATTGCCTGAATTCACATGAAGTTTCGAGGTTGGGGTCACTTGAATGGTTGCCTGTAAGAGATTGCCTTCAGGCAATAAGGTCGCCCATTATATTTTTGGAGTTCTAAGTTAAACTTCTAATGAATCTGGTGTACAATAAAGAGACCTATTATTATTATTTAATTTGGATAACAGTCACAAAACCACACCCTCTATTCTCGTGAGTTTGGACCCAGACACCGAAGGTGTATTGTAAGACTATCGAGTAGTTAGTATATTATCAACATCCTATTTTGAGTTGGCTTGCAGTAATCATCATCATCTTAGCATTCTTCCAGGGTGCTTCAAAACCTTACTCTTTGGAGTCCGGGGCAGTTCTTCTGATTTTTCTTTTCCTCTGTCCTCGGTTTTCAGCATCCCTGGTAGTGAGACCATTTACGACGTCAACGAATCAAGCTTCTTGGGTCTATCCCTTCTGCCGGGGTCTGGCAGAAATTTCACAACACGAATTTGTGTTTACTTTCAGTAATGCATCCGATAATAGTTATAATTATTACGAAATACTTACTCCCCAACCGAGCCTATCAGCTAAATCTTGTGCGCCGTCATCACAGTCTCCCAGTCTTGCAACGTCACGTACTGAGTCATCGTCGAGCTGTAAACCACCTCCCATCATCCCCCACAGCCTCAGCAAGGGTGACCTTACGCCCGCCTTCTCACGGTTTATGAGTAGACGTGGACACCAATCCGGTACCCTAGAATGATACATGACTTAATGGCCTTGTCCCTGTAGCTTGCTAAATAATAATAGCTAATAAAAGTTTCCATTGCCTATAATGAGCAACTTATTAACATTTAACACTAGTTTATTAGAAATTCAAATTAACTAAATTTTTTTAAATAGTTAATAAGTTGTCAGAATTGAATTTTTTTATTGGTGTTTCCGATCAAATGAAAAATGGATAGATTTACTCCCAAATTAGTAGTCTTTCTGTATTAATATTATTTATAGTTGTTTAGTAATAGATCTATAGAATAAAGTTAAATTAAAGTTATTCATATATTTTTTTTACATACAGTTAATTTGTGGTTTATACTCCTATGTAAATTGATTAGTTATGCTTTCTCAGCTAAACCACTGAAGCAACTTTAACACTATTTCATCAATAGTGAAGTAAATTATCAAGGGGTACATGGGATGCTTTTGACCACGATTACACACGCGCGTGGAGTAGCTTTAAAAAAATAGCAATATATAAAATGATAATGTGGAATCTGCCCAAAAACACAAGCGAAAACAACATCAATATAATACCTAGAAACATCAGTGTCCTCTACGATATAATAAAGAATTCTATTATCTTATTTCATACATACATATCTATGAGTGATGCAAAAGGTTGGACTTCAAGAGAAGATCCCATAATGATAAGCATGTCACACTGTTGAAAGTCTTCCTGTAAACATCTCTGGAATCTCTCAGGTAAACTCTCCCCAAAGAACACAATGTCAGGCTTGACAACACCCGGGCATACAGTACAAATTGGAATCTGGTCCGTGAAAATACGCTCTGGAAAAAAAAACATATTATTAAAACTTTCATATGGAAGTACGTTTAACACTCGGCATAGAGCAACACGATCAGGAGTATATGCAGACGTTCCCCTCTGATAAATTATAAGCCTAATGGGCCTACGCATTTAGTTAGTTCGTAGTGACATTGGCGATTGTTTTTGTATGTGTGGAGATTTTACCGTAAGAGAGCCACGCTTCAGCATGACACCACGGCCTCACAGAAAGCCGGTGACAAACAGCGCCTGCGCTGTTTTTCACTGAGTGAGCGGCGATACCCGAGGCCCATACCCTAACCCTTCCCCCCATCTTCCTAAGGCCGGCAACGTACTTGTGACTCATCTGGTATTGCGGATGTCCATGGACGGCGATAATCGCTTACCATCAGGTGATATGTCTGCTCATTTGCCCACTATTCCGTTAACAAAAAAGATTTCTCCCTGAAAAAAAGACAACTGTTCCGCCGGCCTGTGTTGATCAAAGGTGTTCAATTTCTTCAATATTATTTATTACTTGAAGGGAATGATCACAATATATCTCATACGGTTTGGTTTTCCCTAAGTAACAACGGGAATGTCAAAATATAAGCCTCAGAGTTGTAGATAATAAATTATTTTACAGTTTATAAGTATAACCAATATGCCTGTAACCGCATGTATAACAGATAAGTGCATTGTGCTACTATGCAAATAAAATAAAATTTTAATAATTCGTTTCAAAGAAAGGAAGTTTTAAGCCTGAAATTATTTTATTGCCTCTTTAATGAAACCGGTTACCAGCACATCGTTGGATAATGTCAGAAATTGGTTGTTTCCAAGTCTTTTACAGACATCGGTAGAAACAATATTTGAGTTATATGTTTACAGTTTAATAAGCCCTTTAATAAATTATTATTTTTTAACATTACGTACCCTTAACAAACTCGAGCGGATACTCTTTACGACAATCCAGGCAGTGTGAGGTATAAAATGTGCCATGTGCCTCCACNTTCACAGTTTAATAGGCCCTTTAATAAATTATTATTTTTTAACATTACGTACCCTTAACAAACTCGAGCGGGTACTCTTTACGACAATCCAGGCAGTGTGAGGTATAAAATGTGCCATGTGCCTCCACTAATTTCTCCTCAGGAATACCAGCACACCTCTCCAAAGTGTCTATGTTTTGTGTGTAATGGCGTAGTAATAATCCTGCAATACAGGTTGTTGGATAGCACTTGAATTTTGAATACTACTTACTTACATACTACTAAACTATTTAACAATAAACATTTTTAGACTCGCAACTTTTACACATAGTTTTTGTTGTACAGCGGGACTAATTGGCGATAAATAATATCATACTCCATCTGCCCATGACCACGAGCAAAACTTCAGGATATAGTGGGCGTAATTCCCGCTTCACAACAAAAAAGTATCCAACAACAACGTACAAGATTTGCGATTTTTAATAAATCAATATTAACCGTACATCATCCAATCTTATGATAGAATATATTTAAATACTAGTTATAAACGTGTATACACCTTGACCATCAGTCATGTGTGTGTGTCAAAGCAAAATGTGTCCAGGAAGCCAGTTGTGACTCATGAAATCAGTAAAAAAGTAGTGTATCCTTTTATAGGCTAATCACAAATACAAACACTAGTTTTAAGGTTTGAGATCGTAGCTTGGCACCTAAAATTTGCTTTGTTTAAAAGTTTAATTTTGCAAGCAAGGATAAAATATTGTTCATGTTAATTTATACAACTCACCTTTTTCATGTAAAAGCCTTATAAAGTAGTGTGATGGTGTAGGCTTAAAGCTTCCTGGATAGAGTTCTTTTGCTAGCATAAAAAATGGCTTAGGATTCTGCCTGAAGAAATTAATTTCAAATATTGCTTGTGGTTCTGGGAGATCATATTTCTGTAAATTATGATATAGGCCAGTTTCAGGGCTTCGGAAATCAGGTATTCCTGCAGCTGAAACGAGAACAATATTACGGTCTACCATAAATGTATATCAAAATATAAAATGTTAAGATGCACAGAAGATATAGTGGCATAGAATGGTTTCTGAAATTGGCTGATTTGGTATGGTAAGGTATATTGACAAAAATTTAATTTTTAATAGTGTTATTTTTAACTAGCTGTTTGCAATGCATCCACAGTGTGTACATCACACAACAATAACAGCGAATAATGCCACAGGGCGAATCTAGTTTTATTTGTACTTTCATATGCATTTAGGGAAAAGCTGTTTATAAATTTGAAATTACAAACGGACATTTTAATTCTATTTACTTGTAGAGATAGATAAACAGTGAGATGGAGTTATGTATCACTACAAGGACACGAAACATTTTCGACTGGGATGATTCATCATCAAAACACTATAATACCAAATTACTAATAACACTTTGCTGACCTTGGTTACCCATATAATGATAATAATTTTCCATTGTCAACATGTATAATCAACTCACATGACATCAATGGACTATACTTAATAAATATATATTATTAGATGAGCCCTGCGGTATAAACCACAGGCAACGCTGTGGGAGAATGAATTCCTTTTTATAAAAATCTAAAGCATTCTTGAATCCTCAGGAATAGACGAAGGACTTTAATTAAAATTGTTTCAGCTATTTAGGAGTGTAGTTACACACAGAGAGAGATTTATATTTATAAAGATTTGGCACATTACTACTTTTTTGAAATGTTACTAATATTGTCCGAAAATTTGTGTGTATCTGAGCCTGAAGTCACTTGGTTTCTTTGATTTGACTCAGCTAGCCCAAAAAAGTAGCCCAAGGCACTCCTTATATTACCAGCTATTTGCCAGTGAAAGTCAATTCAAATATCCAGCCGTTGTGAATGTCACCTAACTTCAAATTGGTACTTTTAACAGAGCTTAAACTATGAAATCTACATTGATTGACTATATATTTTTTATATAAACACATTGTACATAAACTAACAAACAATAAAACAAACATTTACAGATTATACAAACATTTGTTTGGCCTGAGAATTGAACCCAAGATCTTACACTACCACTGTGCGATGAAGGTATTCTTATTGTGGCCAAACATGTGTCGTATCTCAGCACATTCACTTGATTTTGAATATTATCATGGGTTGTTGATTGATTTGTTAATGGTAAAGTTCCTAAACTAATATAATTGATATTGGTGGTAGTCTTTACGATGTAATATGGTCTAGTAAGTGGTCACCCAATGGATTAAATTCAATTAATGGGTGGTTCAACAAAATTTGGTCATACAGGTACTATAAACTTCAACTGTGACTAATTTTATACTTCTGTTTGCATAATTTTTGTAAAAATTGGCACAAAGTTGTGTAAAAATTGCTTTTCTTATATTTCTCATCAATTTAAAAATAACTAAAGCTTTTGTACTTTTATTTAAGCCCATGAGTGAACTTCTGACTTAACTATATTTGTTTAAAAAAACTTATCCGGCTGTTTTCAATTCTAATAGCTACTTTGACATCTGAACTATTAACTTGATTTTTAGAGAATATTCATAAAAAGAACCCCTATATATATATATATGTGTGTAATATTAAATTATATTACCATTATTATTGGTTCTCAAATTTTATATTTTCTAGTTTCAAAAAGTTAGTATATTATAGTAAGTTTTAGCATATTATAGTATAGTAGTAAATAATAACCCATATCATAATAAATATTTAAAAAAACTATGAGAATCAGTTATTTAAAATCAATTAGGGAATTTAGTTACTAAATTTAGAAATCTTGATATAACTTCTCACTTTTGCATCAATGTCAAATAAACACCGTCAAGTCAAGTAAACATATAAATAAACATGACTGTTTATTTAGTAAACAAACCCAATTTTTATTGTTATAAATGAAAAAAAAAACACTTACATGTTGAAATGCCAGCGCCGGCCAGTGTTATAATATTTTTACACCTCTCGCTTTTGATCCAATTTACTATACCTTCCAAGCTAACCTCATCTAGAACTTTTTCGGAAGATTGTGACGATTCAATTGGATCGTAAAAGCCAAGTTTCTGAGCCAAATACCTTCGAATCGAATCCACATCCAAATCACGTATACGAGCGCCTAAGTTTTCCATAGGATTTGGCGGGACGCTCGGCACAGACCCATTATCTAGCGGATCATCACCTACAATAATCAGATGAATATTAATGTTATATAAAGATCTTTAAACCGATATAATCACTGCATTCTGTAGTAATATTATTAACGTCTTACCATCACTCTTGCCAGGCGGTGAATTTGCAGACATTTTACGTAAATAAATCGAATTGCGACTCAGACCCTTTGTCCAGCTTTGCCACGGTATATTTGACAGATAGCGAACGTGCATTCTCGAGTTTAGCTTGAGCATAAACGTAATGAGGTTGAGATATATTTAACCGGATTTATTTATGAAATTGTAATTTGTTCTCTTCTCTCTGCATTGCTCTTAAAATGTGTTTAATTTTAACTTAAGCATCATACTTATAACGAAATTTAAAATATTTTCGTATTCTGTAAAAGTTTTCGGTGAAAAAAAAGTAAACGAGATTTCTCTTATGTCAAAACGATTAATGGATAACTGTCTTCGTAAACAAATTGATCATCAATTCACTAACAATTTAATTTTTCTGATAGAGATGACCAATGAAATACAAAAAAATATATATATTTGATTTAGTAGTATTTTTTATAAATAATATAAAGAGTTCTTGGAAATCGTATCAATATGAAATATAAAAATTCAACAAATGTAAAGTAACCAATTCCCATAACCATACCGCTGAAACCACCAATGTTACCTGCAATTAAAACCATTTCCTTTAAAAATCTAGTTAATAGCAATGAATTGATTTATTATTCATAAAGATCAAGAATCTTACTCAATATTTCAAACCAGTACGCCACAACATCAAGACGATGTAATATACCAACAGAGACAGGATGGTTGATACTCAAAATACATTTATTTGTAATATTAACGCCGCCACTGAAAACAATTTCTGACACTGTTTCTGTTTCATCATACTGTTATCTGTCCTAATCACTCCTAGGTGGGAAACGAACCCACGACCACTGACTCCTGGTTCAGCAGTCGGAGGTTACTAACCAGTAGGCCAAAAGACCAGATAAGTAACTGTTAAAATTACAGGTTTTTTTCAGTGTAATTTTTTGTGTTTGACAGTCGACCCAACTCTATGGTTCTCGCATACTCCACGGCCCAACGGNTCCAACGGTCGGCAACACGCAGCACACGCCCCGCCACCCTTCATCTTGCGGCCCGCGTCCTTAAATTGTAGTCATCTTCTGTACCTAAATTTTACCAGCGTAAAGTTTGGAGCAAGCAATCATTTTAAAAGTAACAGTGACAACAGTGTAAATGTCCGAAAATATTTATTAAACAAAAATATTCTAGTTTAGAGAGTGTCCAGGTGGGGTCTCCTATCTAATCATCATCATCAGCCTATTGCAGTCCACTGCTGGACACACGTCTCTCCTATTGCTCTGACTCTAATCGATTTTGGGCTTCTGCATCATCTTGTATGACGGTCTCCATTCCAGAACTCATCTACTCCAGCGATTATGTCCAAGTCAGCGTCCTAAACATATCTTCTATAGCATTTGTGAAAAATTTCAGGGTAATAACGTCTGTCTCACTCTTCGGTGCATCTTTATGGGTCTTGTTAAGGGGTTCTGTAGTTAGACAGCCATGACAGCGGCATTGTAGTGACATCTTATCAGTAGTAGCGTAAAAATGGGTAAACTTGAATATGGGTAAACTATGTCGTTACGCCATCTTCTCTAAGAGCTTTCCATTTTTCAGCTGTAAGAGCCATAGTGATTTCGCTGTTGACTTCTGGCTGGTCGTCAATGTGGTAGCGCGTTAATGCAGCTCTGATGTACTCATTTTCAGCATCAGGTCGAGATGCATGCAAAATGTATAATTATAATCGATTAAATAAGCTATCTACTTCAGAAAGGACTGCCGGTTTCGAGGCAACAACTTCTCCACTTGTTGTGGTCACCTTTGTCAGGTGGCTTCGTCCAAGAGATTGTACAATCATTGTTGACCACTAATTCTGCTAGATCACTCTTTCGAACAAATCGAGAGTATCGTTATCGTAGCACCGGAGGCAACGTCATACGAGATTACTAATCTCTTGATTTAGCATCTTCTTTGTCGACGAAGTAACTGGTGGTTTTATATGCCGTCTCCTCATTAAACCTATTGTTCTTTAAGAAAGCTTTGAGTTCCTGCCTTTACACTACAGTTTAAAAATCACTTACCCTCGTGAGGTCCCGAACCACAATTTCGAAGTTCTCGTTTACGTCTGTTATGCTTTCCACGGTAGCGAGAACTTTTACAGGTTGCACTGGAACCTTTGAGACCCTGTTATGTTCTGAAGCAGAGTTGGTCGGAGCCTGAACTTCATCATCATAAGTTCATCCCGTAAGAGGCGTTCGAGGAAATTGATTAGGATTTGAAAAAACTGAATTTTTAAAATCACCTATAATATCTCCCTACATAGATGATAACTAGTAATATAGTACTAAATTATTATACAATGCGGCCCGCAATATCATTTTGATTATGTGGCCCTTGCATGCGAAAAGGTTGCCGACCGCTGCTTCACGCCTTTGCATATTGGTATTTTGGTAATAGGTGTAAATAAATATAGATAAATAAAACTAAAAAGCACACAAGAGACGTCAATACGTGTTAAAAAATTATGAATTACAGTTTTTACGTACGCAAAATTGGTACCAAATCCAAGACGAGATATCTTCGATAGTGAAACTTTGAAGTTTCTGATAAAATGTTTTGTTAGCTCACAGTCTGGTAGACAGTAAGGACAGTACAAAGAGTCTGCGAATTCAGTCTCTAGGCCGAACGAACTTATCGTATCCAGTGGGTACAAATATAAAAGCTTTACTGAAATAAAGGAATTATATTTTATAGCCGTATAGTTTAATGAAGTACAAGCTAGTAAAAAAACATATTTTATTTACATATATAGCTAGGCAGGTTTATACTAAGAGTAGTGGTAGCTTTATTTTTCCAAAATAACGTATTAAACATACAGTAGGCACTTATATCCGAGTAGATAATTATTTAGTCAGCCAAAAGGTTCAGCTGGTCGAATAAGAGTACTACACTCGAGACATCGTGCGGTTTTTGATCAGTTCGAGTCCGACATAACCACCAGCGGGTAATTTCTATCCGGGGAATCCTCCACCTCACAGAAAAAAAAGAGAAAGAACTAACGCTTCCTAGCATCTGACGCCACTGTTGCCATATATCAACACAACAACGGTAAACATTTTTCTGGTTTTTATAACATCTTTCATTTATGCTCTACTGTAATTTATCGTAACCTTGATCTACAAATGGGTTATCCAATACTATTATAAAAGAACTAACGCAAGTGGTCCAGCCGTTCACGCGCGATGCCGTGACCAAGAGAAATATGGATTATTTTTTATTATAAGAATTACATACTAACCATGGAATTTATCAAGACATCTCAAGTCACTTAGTGTACATATTTTTGTATCGTTGTCTATTTTACTGGGATAGAAGAACGGAATACACTTGCAAAGCGATTTGATTGTCTCAATCCGACATTTAACAAGACAAGCGCTGTATGAGTACATGTTGTTAAATGACTTCTTAAGCTCATATTGAAAGAGACATTTGCGCTGAAAAAAAAACCTTATGAAAGTACTTGGTTGGTTGAAGGTCCAATCTAAATGAAAGGAATGCGAATGATATTTATATGTTTTGACTGCCTCTCTGTCACAGTGCGACTGCTGTGCTTGAGGCCTCGGGTTCGATTCCCGAGTCGGACCAAATGTTTGTATGACCTGCAAATGTTCGTGTTTGGGTGTTTTCCATGTATAATATGTATGTAATTAAAAAAGTATATATTTATTTATATCAATTTATACCCATGACACAAGTTTATTTGCTTAGCTGGGACTAGATGGCGTAGTGTATTATATGTTGATTTTGTGTAAGCTTTAAAAACCGTAGGTATTGCAGCACTTGTATCACTCCTTGCTAAATGATCGTCAATACGGCTTTAGGCCGAACGCACGAATGTCANCCCAACGGTCGGCAACACGCAGTACACGCCCCGCCACCCTTCATCTTGCGGCCCGCGTCCTTAAATTGTAGTCATCTTCTGTACCTAAATTTTGCCAGCGTAAAGTTTGGAGCAAGCAATCATTTTAAAAGTAACAGTGACAACAGTGTAAATGTCCGAAAATATTTATGAAACAAAAATATTCTAGTTTAGAGAGTGTCCAGGTGGGGTCTCCTATCTAATCATCATCATCAGCCTATTGCAGTCCACTGCTGGACACACGTCTCTCCTATTGCCCTGACTCTAATCGATTTTGGGCTTCTGCATCATCTTGTATGACGGTCTCCATTCCAGAACTCATCTACTCCAGCGATTATGTCCGGATTGCGGTCAGTTCGAGTCCGACATAACCACCAGCGGGTAATTTCTATCCGGGGAATCCTCCACCTCACAGAAAAAAAAGAGAAAGAACTAACGCTTCCTAGCATCTGACGCCACTGTTGCCATATATCAACACAACAACGGTAAACATTTTTCTGGTTTTTACAACATCTTTCATTTATGCTCTACTGTAATTTATCGTAACCTTGATCTACAAACGGGTTATCCAATACTATTATAAAAGAACTAACGCAATTGGTCCAGCCGTTCACGCGCGATGCCGTGACCAAGAGAAATATGGATTATTTTTTATTATAAGAATTACATACTAACCATGGAATTTATCAAGACATCTCAAGTCACTTAGTGTACATATTTTTGTATCGTTGTCTATTTTACTGGGATAGAAGAACGGAATACACTTGCAAAGCGATTTGATTGTCTCAATCCGACATTTAACAAGACAAGCGCTGTATGAGTACATGTTGTTAAATGACTTCTTAAGCTCATATTGAAAGAGACATTTGCGCTGAAAAAAATACCTTATGAAAATACTTGGTTGGTTGATGGTCCAATCTAAATGAAAGGAATGCGAATGATATTTATATCTTCTATTTATATGTTTTGACTGCCTCTGTGTCACAGTACGACTGCTGTGCTTGAGGGCTCGGGTTCGATTCCCGAGTCGGACTAAATGTTTGTATGATCTGCAAATGTTCGTGTTTGGGTGTTTTCCATGTATAGTATTTATGTAATAAAAAAAAGTATATATTTATTTATATCAATTTATACCCATGACACAAGCTTATTTGCTTAGCTGGGACTAGATGGCGTAGTGTATTATATGTTGATTTTGTGTAAGCTTTAAAAACCGTAGGTATTGCAGCACTTGTATCACTCCTTGCTAAATGATCGTCAATACGGCTTTAGGCCGAACGCATGAATGTCATGGGCATCAGGAGTCCTTGGTCATCAGTCTCGACATGGTCTAGGTCTTTGATAGGGTTTGGCAAAACTCGCTTCTCTCGAAACTGCTCTCATTCGGTCTGCTTTCAAACTTTGCAACTGGGTCGCCACCTTCCTGCACTAGCGCCGCATAAGGCTCCCTTGCAAAGGCGCGGCCTCTGATTTACGGCAGGTAAACGCTGATGTACCTCAGGGCGCTATCCTATCGCTCACACGCTTTCTTCGCATATCGATGACATGTTAGACCTTGGCAACATATATTGCTATGAGGATGATCGCACAATTCATGGGCGCAGGATAAGCTCTGGGTATAGATATTTGCCATGATCTCAACCTGAGTGAGAACAATGAGAGTGTCACTAAGATTAAGTATACGTTAGGTGTGCTCAATAGCCTCAGAGGGTATTGGCCCTCAGAGGATATTAGCGGTCAGAGCCATACGCGGATACCGCACGGTGTCGACCGAGGCGGCGTGCGTCTTGGACGGTACACCCCTGTGGGATTTGGAGGCGGAAGTGCTCGCCGATGTTTATCGACGGCTGACTGAATTCCGGGCGGAGAGTGGCATTTGCCCTACGCCCGAAGTGGTACGCGAGTGACGTGAAGCCGCCCGTCGAGCCACTATGGCTCGTTGGTCAACGCGGCTGGAGGCTCCACGTGCTGTCTTCACCACCGTGGAGGCTCTCCAGCCGGTCATCCTCGAGTGGGCAGGGCGGCAGCACGGGTTGCAGCAGCTTCCGACTGACGCAGGTGCTTTCCGGGCACGGTTGCTTCGGAAAATACCTGCACTCGGTTGCGCGGAGGGAATTGAGTCCCGCCTGCCACCACTGCGACTGCAGTGAGGACTCGGCCCAGAACGCTGGCGGTGTGCCCCGCTTGAGCGCCGCAGCCTCGGGCCCTCACTGCAGTCATCGGAGGAGATCTCTCGCTACCGGCCGTCGTACGCTCCATGGCCGGCGGCGAGAGCAGTTTTACCGCGGTCGCGACCTTCTGCGAGGAAGTCATCTCGCAGAAGGAGGCGGCGGAGAAGGCCCGGGAGGAGNGTGGCATTTGCCCTACGCCCGAAGTGGTACGCGAGTGACGTGAAGCCGCCCGTCGAGCCACTATGGCTCGTTGGTCAACGCGGCTGGAGGCTCCACGTGCTGTCTTCACCACCGTAGAGGCTCTCCAGCAAGTCATCCTCGAGTGGGCAGGGCAGCAGCACGGGACCCTTTCCTTCCGACTGATGCAGGTGCTTTCCGGGCACGGTTGCTTCGGGAAGTACCCGCACTCGGTTGCGCGGAGGGAATTGAGTCCCGCCTGCCACCACTGCGACTGCAGTGAGGACTCGGCCCAGCACACGCTGGCGGTGTGCCCCGCTTGGGCGCCGCAGCCTCGGGCCCTCACTGCAGTCATCGGAGGAGATCTCTCGCTACCGGCCGTCGTTCGCTCCATGGCCGGTGGCGTGAGCAGTTTTACCGCGGTCGCGACCTTCTGCGAGGAAGTCATCTCGCAGAAGGAGGAGGCGGAGAAGGTCCGGGAGGACGATCTCCACACGGACCCGATCCGGGCGGCGAACCGGGCAGCGAATCGGGTCCTTCGGGCGCCCTCATGCCGCCCTGAGTGTGGCCGCGGATGGACGGGACGGGTTTTCCCCTCCATCCGCTTCACAGGCTAGCCGCGAGGGGGCGACGATACGCGTGAGCCGTACGTCGCCTAAATTGAGAGTTTTACCATCAGACGATGGAGCCTGCTTCAGTGCGGGCAGGCGCTGGGAGGGGTCCGGATGGTGTAAGAAAGTGGTTCCCGGATCTCACCCGTCTCAGACGCAGAGTGGTTTGATTCCGATACACCGCCCCGCCCTAAGCCCCGGTGGGGTAAAGCCGGAGGGGGTTTCGGAACGAAAAAAAAGTTGTGCTCAACAAGGTAAGCCAGTTCTTCTCGTACGAATCATCCATGTCTTCTTTAAAAATCCAAGCTCGCTCGTGCATTATCTATTTGTGTTCTCTCTTCCTATACAGGATAACACGTGCTGGCCTTGGAAGTCTCCATTANTTCCATTATAGAGTAGTAGACCTACGCTTTCGAACGCAACCTTTCGAAACCTCCGTCCTGTGCCGAGCGGCCAAAACCTAGAACACTACCAGCACAAGTGTTTCCCTCTCACCATGGTCATCTAATCGGAGCAAGAAAAAGCATCTCATTAGGGCGCCATAGTGTCACCATATCGCATTGGCCTCGTTCGCATTGGATATGGTGACCACCAAATTTTGGATTCTACTTATGCTTTCTATCGGGCACTACCTAAATGTGTCATTCTCTTAACTTTTTATTGTGTCTATGAGCGTGCCAATGATAATAGTGATTCTTTTTAAATTAATATAGATAAAATAGGTGCATCGCGTGATAGTGTTTTTTAAATGCACTACCATACCGTGGTACGAGGATAATTATGAACTTCAGCTGCAGCATATTGCTTTATTGATTTAATTTGTAGTACATCCACCTGATTTGGCTGTACAATACGATACAGCGACCTGCCGCCGCTTATTTCTGCGAATTGTCGTGGGTCGTAAATTAGAACCTAAAAGAAACCTACGATTATAACATTTTGTGAATTAGGAATGAACATACTGAGTTAAAAAAAATGAATCCAGGACTTGTAATGCCGAAAAGCAGGTTAAAAAAAATTGAAAGCCAGCTTTAGTAAAGGAAGGAAAGTTTTAAACAAATGAATAACATTGAAACGTCACAGTTAACAGATTTTCACTAATACATCCAAAAATATATTTAAAAAATTGTTGTGTGTCTATTTGTTACGGCTAATATCTAGAACTACTTGTTTTTTTTCCTGTGCGGAAATCCCTTCGGATACCACTTGGTGACATGTCGGACTCGAACCGACTAAAACCCCACGCCGTCTAGGGTACTGGGAGCCGGGGAATCAGGTGCACCCTAGAACGGAAAATCCTTGTACCCTGGCGTATTGTCAAGAACCCCTAGACCGATTTTGACTGAACTTGCAACGACAGATGGCTGATGATATGAGAAACCTCGTTTTTAGACCAGCTTCGCCCCGAGGTGTTACTTTGTAATGATACAACAACAAACGTGGTTAAAACAGTGGCTCAGCTGGTCGAATAATATATCTAATAGTAATTTTCCTTTCTAAAGACAACCCCCGTACTAAGAATGTATATTGTGAAACGGACACAAAAACAACTAGTCTTAGAACAACAATTTGTGGATCATACAAAATGTTGTCTCATGTGGCGATCGAATCCGCAAGAGGCAGTTAGTTTTTTTTTATCAAGTTTTAGCCAAGTTCTTACCTGAAAGCCATTTCTGTTTTCATTTTGATAACCATTGTCTTCAGGCATTGGATCGGCGATCACTAGAAGGCCGTTGTGGGAACCTGGAACCTTTTGTCTTTTCACTGGAGCAATAGTGTTAATGGGCCTGGATAGACAACAAAATATACCGATATACTTGTTATGCCACATTGGTTTACTGGTTAGCGTAAGCCGGGCTCGTTTCGAGAAATTCTTAATAGGGCTATGATTATAGAAGATGGTAGTATTTCCCATCTGTAACTTGAGTCATGAACATCTATGGCAATCGTTATTGGGAAGTTAGTCATTAAATATACTGACAACCAGTTCAGTCTTCGAATTTGGTTCACCCTCAGGGTTGCGGAGCTCCGATACCAGTTGCTCCATGGAAACACCTATTTACTATTCAGGTAAATTAGCCGACCCCAAATAATTTTGGGAGAAATAAATTTTGATGTACCCAGTGTCGCCCAGTGAAAAACATAACCCTCCTTCAAATATTTTATTGACGTAAAGAAGCTTCAATCGATATACCTGTCAGCTGAGTTCATGTCGAGAACATAATTGAAAGCACAGCAATGTCCTAGTCCTGTTCTTCGGGTATGAAAAATCTCTGAACAGTTTACCTCACGGCCTGCCCACTTGCATTTGATCAGCATTTCCTCACAACGTGGTGATAGCTAGAGGTTTAAGGATTTAAGGTTTGTGAAAACAGTGTAGGTAACACTTAGTTAAACTAGAACAAGTGAGGGTTTAATTTACAAATGCTCTTAATGTTCATTTATTAGTGAAGGCAGCTCTTTTCTTTTTTTTATTACTAAACTAGCTGAGCTCCGCTGTGTTACCTGCGGTATAACAACAACCTCAGGCAACGCCGCGGCGCAGCTCAGAACACAACTCAGAAACCTTTGTGGGCTCATGCATAAAACTTTGCTGAAGATCATGACATGACGATTTTATAAAGGACATACAGACAAACATTCATTTTTTATATATAGGTAGATGGGTTTTAATTTGAAAGGATTTTTCACTATTTGAATAAACACTTTTTTTACCGAAACAATGATTCCTATGGTATAAAATATATTTGGTTTGGTTTAGATGAGAATTCCGAAAAACAGTCCTGGATGGAATTTGTAATAGTTGTTCAAAAATTTTTTCCCATAAAAACCTTCAACCCTCGTAACATTTAGTAACTATCTGTAATGCATCGATCTTTATTTTTCTAATAAGTAGTATTTAGTATATCATGTTATTTTTTAGTTTTCAGTTGATATTTTGGGTACAGTAACCAACCTTCCTCATCAGATATGGTATATCCAATTTCAATTCGTCTAGAAAAGCGTCATCAATAATCCTCTGAAGGTCACGGTCGTATAGATTATCTACAAGTCTACCAAATGCCTGCAGGTAATTCCTAAGTTGCGCAAGAGTTACATTCCTCCGACCTGATTTAAGTGACCTGGAATCAACGAAAACATTATAAATTTTCATCGATGCTTCTCACTTAAATCGGACCAGAAGTTGCTGTTTGTGGTTAAAACTTTTAATTTGGTAACACTGGTTTTGACCAACACATATACAAACACTGTCACTGGTAGTATGGCAAATAGCGATTATTTTATTACCCTACCCCCAACTTTAAGCAACGAGTTTGTGTTATTTGAAGGTAGTAGACCCACGTTGATTTCAGCACGAACAGGCCGGCTTGACCGGGACGGTACTATCCTTATACAGAAACAGACTATCACTCTCCAACGAAGCACAAAAGCACGAAGTCGAAACGTAAGTGCGAATGCAAAGACCCAATGATGCAGAAGCATCACAAGGCCGCCACGGTGTGGGTCACCATGTTGCATTGTTGCATTGTCTACATTCGTAATGAGTATGGTGACCACCATTCTCGGATTCTGATTATGTTTTCCATAGGGTTTAGCTTTCACATATTAGAGTATGAATGTGTTAGTGCTACTTACTCATTCATAGCAATCAAACTGTACTCTTCCAAAGCCTTTTTGCTGATTCTGTTAAAATTACACAAGGCGACTGCCGGGAAATCTATATCTTTAATAGGATAGGTAAACGATTCCGCTGTTACAATCAAGGGTGTTTTGAATGTAGAAACCCAGGTGTGACGTAAGAACACACAAGCTGTTGAAAACGTGATGCAGAAGATAGCTATGTAGCATACCCTGTAGATAGAAAAGACGATGAGTTAAAAAAGTCTTGGATGCTGATGTTGATTCTGCTGTTTGATAACTGTAGAAATTTGACTACATGATAGAATTTTAATCATGTGAAAAAATTCTAGGACCAAATCTATTTTCGTTTGTTATATAACTACGGTTAGTAAACCATAACTTGATCATTGTTCTATAAGGCTAAAATTTCAATGCAAATCGATAAATTTATTGGGTGAAAACTTTACATCGTAAAGTTATAATTTTGTCAACATAGTTTGTTAACATAGTTAAGAATGAACAGTCGCTTTTTGTTTTTGTTTATTGTGATCATATATAAAAACAATCTTTATAACCTAAAAGTACGCAAAAACAAAATCTGTTGATTTATTCCATGAGAAAACTCTATTTTATTTATATAAAATCTGCAATTCTATATATATTTAGAATTCTACAAACTTGATAAAAGCTACTTACCTCTCAAATATTGAGTTCTCCGAGTTTCGTATCTGCTTAATCCCACCAATAGATGTCGTATGCCAGTACTCTTTAAGAGTATCCATAATACTCTTCCTGATAATCATTTCCATAGACAATAAATTACGTCGTTTGTATTTCTGTTGTCTATGATAAAACCACCATGGTACCTGGCCAACTATATTTTTATTCGCCTCCNTAACTTGATCATTGTTCTATAAGGCTAAAATTTCAATGCAAATCGATAAATTTATTGGGTGAAAACTTTACATCGTAAAGTTATAATTTTGTCAACATAGTTTGTTAACATAGTTAAGAATGAACAGTCGCTTTTTGTTTTTGTTTATTGTAATCATATATAAAAACAATCTTTATAACCTAAAAGTACGCAAAAGCAAAATCTGTTAATTTATTCTATCAGAAAACTCTATTTTATTTATATAAATTCTGCAATTCTATATATATTTAGAATTCTACAAACTTGATAAAAGCTACTTACCTCTCAAATATTGAGTTCTCCGAGTTTCGTATCTGCTTAATCCCACCAATAGATGTCGTATGCCAGTACTCTTTAAGAGTATCCATAATACTCTTCCTGATAATCATTTCCATAGACAATAAATTACGTCGTTTGTATTTCTGTTGTCTATGATAAAACCACCATGGTACCTGGCCAACTATATTTTTATTCGCCTCCATTCTATTGCTTATTTACGTATCATATTCATAACCTTATATTAAAGCAGAGAAATAACAGTATCGTTAAAGAATAATAGAAACTTAATAATTCAAAATATTTGAACTTCGAAATTTGAAGTTGAAGTATAAAGTTGTATTAAAAAATAGTTTTCCCGCCAATACGCTAAAGTTTTTGCAAACAGATTTATATATTAACCAATCTGTTTTAATTATTGGACTTAAAATCTGTTCTCGGGAAGTCCTCCCTTGTTAACGTTCACTACTTTTTTCAGTGCGTTGAAACAACTATATAATTTATGAACGTTTACTGTCGTAGTGTTGTAGTAATGATTTAATTAGTGCTCAGTGACTATTACTAGTGAGGGTCAACGTAAATTTTCAATATTCTAGAATTAACCTCATTTGTACTTATTCCACTATTATTATATTGTATATATATATATATAAATATATATATACATGACATATTTCAAATTGCGTATATATTACTTAAGCAAATTTTTTA
>PKRV01000115.1:0-16461 GCA_003709505.1 Hyphantria cunea
GCCCACAATCCTACCCTTCCCCTCATCCCCCTGCCCATCCCCCAAGGTCGGCAACGCACTTGTGACACCACTGGTGTTGCGGGTGTCCATGGGCGGCGGTAATCGCTTCCCATCAGGCGATAAGTCTGCTCGTTTATCACCTATTCCATAAATAAAAAAACTATCCTAACTTTTATCAGATATTAAACTTTTAAGCAAAAGATGCCCAAGTATGGGAATAGTTGACTTATTCAGTAGGCATACCTTCTCTCATACCTTGGCATGTAATCTACATTTTAGTTTACCACAATATATATTAAACCGATAAATATAGACAATAACAAATGGAAATTGTTGTGTTATCTATAGGTACATATGAAATTATTAGCCGTGACTGGTTTATTCACCAATACAGAGCCTAACCGCTGGGGCGACAGACTTAAAATATTGACAACTGGTGCTTTTTACGTTCAAAGTGCCTACTAAGAAAGAGTTTTTGGAAATTTCATCCCTAATGGCTAAAGTAAGGCATGAACGGTTGCAGTGACAAGAAATAAGAAGCATCAGGAAGTATTCAGTTAAAAATATTTTTTAATTTAAGCTTGAGTAAGAAAAATAAATAAATTGGTCTGGCTCTTTACGTTATGAAGTTGCTACGGAATATTTCGTTCATCACAGAAGTTCTTCTTACTGTCAAAGGTACAGTACAGCGATCGTTAGATGGATAGATAGGAGGATTACCGTGGAAGAGCCCCGCTTCGGCATGAATGGGCCGGCTCGACCGGAGTGATACCACGGCCTCACAGAAAACCGGTGTGAAACAGCGCTTGCGCTGTGTTTTACCGAGTGAGTGATGATACCGGAGGCTCATACCCCAACCCCTCTTCCCACCCCCATTCTCCTCCCTATCCCCCAAAGGCCGGCAACGCACCTATGACGTCTTTGGTGTTGCAGATGTCCATGGGCGGCGGTAATCGCTTACCATCAGGCGATACGTCTGTGCGTTTGCCCGTGATTCCATAAAAAAAAATTGATAACACTGTATTTGCACACTAAAATATTACAGAGTTAGAAGAAAGTACATAAAATGTGAGACGGTGTGAACAAAGGGCGGCCTTATTGCCTAAAGCAAAATCTCTTCCAGGCACATGGATTTGCAATAAAATGTAAACTCAATAAAGTTTTTCTTGCGTTAGATGTAAGGACAACGAGGTAAAATGAAGAAGATTTTATATATATAATATATTTTGCAAACCACTCACGTCGTTTGTCCGTACGCCAACATTAACTAGCGAGGGCACGTTCTGCAGACCATATGCTGTTAACTGTAATTAGTGATGTGGAATTGCTCTCACAACAAACGTCATCAATGTTTTAGGACAGTCACTTGAACACAAATCTAATCAATAGCTTTTAGACGTAGAGAATGAGTGCCATATTTCTTTACCACTACCATTATCAATTATTATCACTAATCTTACATAATATTTATAAAAAATATTCTTAAAAATTAAGTTTCTATAATAGCTTCATTAAGGTAACCATAAACGTCAGGGTATACCTGACAGGTTTTCCTGTTCAGTTGAACTTACAGGTAAATCGGAGCGTGTAACATAACTATACCTGTGTGTTCTCCGCTCAACTCAAGCTTATCTAACTGCCAGTTGCAACTGTACAGGCACATTCTAAATCTGTCAGGTACATCCTAAGTAGTATGGCTGTATGGCTAGCTGTATGTAAGTATGTATCTTTTTTAACTATACCTTTATACTATATACATATAAACATGAGAAATGGATTGGTGTGTGTTTCTAAAACTCAAAAAATGCTTTACATTTTCTATTCACATTTTTATGTGATATAGAAGAACTCAGGAGACAGAATGCATTTATCCATTTTTAACATCCGCAGAAGGCCTCGTTTGGCCATACCATGCACGGACGGATCCCCTAACAGAATCCTCTGACGGTCAATGATCCCAATCCGTTTTATAAACCTATCCCTGACGTCTAATAAACCCTACTATACACAGATGTACCCATAAGAATATATTCGTAAATCCTTGAAAACGAGACAAATAACTTAAACCATAACATATGTATGTCAGCCCAATACCTAAGCCTGCATAACTCAATTGGTATGAGCGTCGCGTCGTAGTAGTACGTTTATGCGGACATGTTAGCTTAGTCTAGCTTTGAGAATTATATTTAAAAATTTCTTTAGACTATTGCGCAAATATGAATAAAATTAACATTATAGACAGCGATGAAAATATGCGAAATGCTGTTATAAATATATTTGTTGCTTATGGTATTTTATGTAAAGAGCACTCTCTTCTCGAGTCAAGTCTTTCTTGAATTAATTGCATATACCTATATATTATGTTCATACAAACGGTACTATGCACCAGACTTCTAATTTGGTTTCTATAATTTCTAATTAAAGTCTCTGATTTCCTTCTTTTTACACGATACTGTGACGGTACTACGACAAAGTGAAAAAGAAAGGTAATATTTTTGGTTGTCTGTGTATTTTTGTATATTCTAGCGTAGAACCTAAAGCAGATTCGTAAAAACAGCCCGATAAAATAGATTCGTAAAACCGGGCCGAGTGAAACAGGCTATATAATTTTTTTCAAAATTTTATACGTTGTAATTTTCATGACATCTCTAATTTTCTTCTCTTCTTTTTAAGAACATGAGTTTTCGATTTCAGCAGATTCAGCTGCGAAAAACCTGAAAAGTACGTCCAGTAGTAGATTGCGATAGGCTGATGATAGTGATGAAATTTTGATCGATTCCTGTTTTCCTCTTGTCGAAAAATATTCGTGAATGATTTTCATTTAGTTATGTACCTACCTAAATTATCTGACGCACCCGGTAAGAATTTTTTCCACTATTTTTTACCATTGAAGATGGTTTTCCTGTGAGACGTAAATTTGGCTATGTCTTCGAGGATAACGTAAGAATTAGGGTCCTAGACGTTTCAGCAGTTGCAAAATTTATCGACACATATAATAAATATGTACCTATTAGTTATTAAAACGGGTAGATATTTTTTTTTGAAAATTGAGAAATGACTAAGAGAATGGGGATTTTTGGCTATCGCTTTTCACAAAAATGTGAATATTTTCGAAAATATTAAAAATGCATCTGATGCACTAAATTGAGTAGTAAATCGTGAAAACATTTTAGAAATCTGGTAATTATTGCGGCCTGCAGGTAGGCCTTGAAAATTGATAAATTAAAAAAACTTGTAATGTGGATATGGGCGTGGTATAACTAAAAAACTAACGTGGCAATGTTTTATATTCGAGTTTTATCAAAAGTCAGTTCTACTCTACTCTATGACCATTATGACGCCGTCAACAGCGAACTTGTACTGCAACCCCAAGGAAGTACGTAAAAATAAATAAATTGACACTAAGAACTTGAGTTCATTTTTTCTAGAACTGCTATAAGTCATTACAAAGCCTTAGGTGGTGGCGGGAACTACAAAACCTTTTTTAAATATATTTTTTATACACCGATATACTTTTTTAAACAAGGTGAATACCTAGCTATAAATTTGTACATATAATAATATACCTGTAAGTGGGCGTACCCAGGTTTTGGTCCAGGGGGGAGAGCAAATCGGATTTTTATAATACACTAATTTTGTTGTAGCCGCGACTAACGCCGCGGAGCGAAGCTAGTCTAAAAAAGTAGGGCTAATGATGTACTTTAAACTAAGTTAATTATTACATCATTAGCTATCTGCCGGTGAAAGTCCCGTCGAAATCGGTCCAGCCGTTTTAGAGATAGCCAAAAAAAACGGAAATATAAAATTTAAAAAAAATGGCTTTATTTAAATATAGCAAACAGACACTCAAACTTTATTTATTTGTATAGATATTTTTATATAAATACTTTAGATACAGAAAAGCTATTTTAAAAGTTTTTAGAGGGTCTTTAGAAAAATGGTTTCAATTGTCTTCCGGGAAAGAATCGCCCATAGCGTTAACAAATTTTCTATGAACCTACACTGAGCGTACAAAGCCCATTTATTCTATCTTTGATCATATGTCATCTTAGCTACGTTTTTTACGTCTGGCTGTGATCTTTCAATTGTAGCAGTGGAATAAGGCATTGCCAGTACAATTTCTAGAGATATCTTCACCTTCGAGTAAAATGATTCTGCTACTTATATTAACTCCATTATTCCAATATTTTTATGGGATTTAATTTATTTAACGGTTTACCAGTAGTTATTACACTAAAACATTCATAAGTATATAATAAAACACAGTAAAAGTCTTAATCTAAGTGTACAACTCATGTAGGTAAACACTACATGCATAAATTCTAACAGAATTAAGAAAAAAACACCCAATATCTATAGAGGTTGTCCAAAGAGTAGGGAAATAAATGTCTTTAAGGACATTAATTAATTAGTACATGCAAATCGTCAGTAAGAGTGTGGACTTGGTTCTTAAATCGTTGAAATATTGTACCAAACGTTTTAATTTGACTACTGTAGTGATTGTGGAGGAACGGATGTCATGTCCCTCCAACTCAAAGGGAGGATCCTCCGACCAGGCGAGGTGATCATGTTCCAATCACGTGTTTCCATTCAGTTCCCACATTTCGGAAGCGGGCACCAAGCCCCTAGAAGCGAAAGTACAGGCTATAACAGACTTTCCCGTGCCTATGACAGTCAGACAACTGAGACGCTTCTTACGTATGCTTAACTTTTGTAGGCGCTTTTTGCCTAACTCAGCGGTGATTCAAGCCTCTTAATGCCCTATTAACAGGCTCGATCAAAGCTTCACAACCCGTCGACATATCCGGTGACATACTGGTTGCTTTTCGTGAATGTAAACGTTCACTAGCTAGCGCTGCACTACTCGCACATCCAGACATCGATGCTAAATTAGCACTTGTGACTGACGCGTCTGACTTAGCGATGGGTGCAGCGTTGCAACAATTAAAGCACGGCAACTGGCAACCACTTGCATTTTTCTCTCGCAAGTTTAGCCCCTGTCAGCAAAAATATTCACCTTACGATCGAGAACTTTTGGCAATTTATGAAAGCATCAAGTACTTTCGGCATATGTTAGAAGCTAGACACTTTATAGTGTTTACCGATCACAAACCGATTACTTATGCTTTTCATGAGAGAAAGGCTAATTGTTCACCTCGCCAATATCGACATCTGGACTTCATTTCGCAATTTACGACCGACATTCGTCACATATCTGGCAAAGACAATGTTGTTGCTGATATACTCACTCGAGTCGACGAACTTCAAATGTCCATTAATCTCGATCAGTTAGCAGAGTCTCAAGCTGATGATGAAGACCTCGTTAAGTACACCGGTGGTGACATTGCACTTTGTCTCAAAAGACTCATGATTCCTGGTAGTACGAAGGAACTTTATTGTGATGTTAGTACACCACAACCTCGTCCTTTCGTAACTAAGCCTCTCAGAAGGCTAGTATTTGACACCCTTCACAACCTCAGTCATCCAGGCGCTATAGCCATCACAAAATTGGTCGCCGAGCGGTTTGTCTGTCCTGGTATGCGTAAAGACTGCCGAGAATGGTGCCGTAAATGTCTGTCGTGCCAACGTGCTAAGGTGTATCGCCATGTCTCAGCACCTTTAGGTACTTTTGACATACCGCGCGCGCGTTTTTCGTTTATACACATAGACATCATTGGGCCACTACCACCTTCCCAAGGCTATCGTTACTGCTNAAATCAAAAAATATTTATTGATATGGTATACATTTGCCGTAACGTGACCACACCCTTTCTTACGAGGCCTATATTAATCGGCCGGTGCAAGCGCATCGATGAATTCAGTATCGAACTGCCCTCGGTTGCGCGAAACCTGACGTCTTGCGTTAATTGTATTAGTTGCTGATTATCATAATTAGAATCGCTAAGTATCGTGCGTGTTGTATGTCTTTTAATTGGATTCTTTTTCACTTAAACTTAATATATTAATTACTGTGATCTTTATCCTTCTGTTTGTGAGTGACATTAAAGTTTTGTTACTACCTTCAACTCTCTTCAACTCATTTGATTCTGGAACTTTCTGTGAGTATACCTATACCACATGATTATATTTCTTACTAAGCCCTTTAATAGGAGAGTTGGAACCTAAACTTATCTTTCGAAAAGGTGGATGTAGGAGCATAATAGGTTTTTTAGGATACTTATGAGGGAGACTAAATTTAAACTTTGAAAGCAGATTTGGGCAGGGATCAGTTCAAACAATTCCTCGGAGCAGTTCCCACAGTAAAAGCGATAGAATGCATAGCGAGGCCACATCTCTACACAACGCTAGAGAGTCTAGCCGATTTGAAACATCTTGGCATTCAACGATTCGAGTTGCGCTTCATTGGACGCCGTCCAGAGGGAGAAACTGATACTGGACAGTAATAAGAACAGTATTCCATAGGCGCTCATAGCCCAGTTGCACTCGGTGATTAGAAACAATCAGCGAGGGCAAGCAACGACGGCGCGGTTAGTACCTGGATGGGTGACCGCATGCGAGGAAGTCATCTCGCAGAAGGAGGCGTTGGAGAAGGCCCAGGAGGACGATCTCCACTCTAACCGGATCCGCCGCCGCTGAACCGGGCGGTGGAGGCGCGCCTATCAGCGCCTCATGCTACCCTGAGAGAGGCCGTGGATGAGCGGGACGGGTTTTCCCCTCCATCCGCTTCACAGGCCGGTCGCGAGGATGCGACGTTAAGCGTGTGCCTTACCTCGCCTAATTTGAGAGTTTAAACAGCACACGGTACCCGCTTCTGTGCGGGCAGGCGCTGGGAGGGGTCCAGATGGCGTAAGAAAGCGGTTCCCGGATTCCTCCCGTCTCAGGCGCAGAGTGGCACACCGTGTGGTTTTAGTCGGTTCGATTCCGACACATCACCTCGCCGCTAAACCCGGTGGGGTGAAGGCCCGAACGGGTTTCTACACGTAAAAAAAAGCAGGATGTCACTGGTCCGGATGGCGTAAGAAAGCGGTTCCCGGATCGCTCCCGTCTCAGGCGCAGTGGCACACCGAGTGCAAAAAGCAACCGTAAAACAAATGCCCCGGGACAAATCGACAGACAAAATTAAAAAAAAATGTTTTCATTAAGCGTATTTTTATATATGCATTGGTGAAATTCGAATTATATATTCCATGATACTCCAATTTTATTTCTTTGTGTAGGTATACACAACAAAAAGACATATTAACATTAAGTTTGTAATCTTAAAACCACGGTTAAAACAATTGAAAGTACTTGCAGTACCATCTATTGTGGCACTATTACAACTTAGTGTTTAACAATCCCACAAAAGATGGCGTCGTTTCACAAAAAGCTCCCAGACCCACTTAATTTCTCAAAGGTATATTCAATCTGCTGGCCTGATTGGTGTCTATTTATGCAGATTTCATAGCTTGTTAGTGGTATAACTTTAGGCCAGCGTATGCTTCATTTAACACATCGCCCAGATACTGAATTTCTTAAAGAAATTCCGTGCTGTTTAGAGAGTTAACTCTCTACTCTCCAGTTTGCCACATAAGTCTGAGACACTCGTTCATTCATTCATGGATTCCTGAACCATAAATCCGACGCCACCTTGTGGTGCTTGGTGTACTTTTTGGAAGTAGATAAATTGGCTGGAATCTAGGGCTATCGTTTTCTCGCATTGCCTTCGGGCTTATAACCGATAACCCCCGAATATTCGAATTTATACGGCTCGCTCAATTTATGCTGCTGATTTTGCGAGGCAGTCGTCAAATCCAACCGCAGAGTGCGTCCGTTGTATGTCGCCAAACACTAATACAGTCGGTACAGTCACCGGAGGTCCCATCGTAACCCAGGGACTCTTAGCAGCATTACCGCACCGTTACCTTGGCAAGGAATAGTGAGACTGCCGGGTGTTGGGGGCCATGGTATGTGTGTGTGACTTATCTGGGAGAAAATTTTGCAATAGTTATCAAGCTTGGCAGGTAGGTTTGTAACAGCAGTGACTAGAACTAGTTTCTGTTAACTCTGCTACCCATCATCAGTATCGACCAGACCAAACAGTAAAAAATTCTAAACATTATTGTTTTGAGATATATTACTTAATAAAAATGGCATCGCATGGCAGGTATCGAGCTCTTACAATTTTATTGTATGTATAAGAATGAAATGAATTATTTAACAGATAAAAGACAATCGGTCCTTAGACTAAGAAATCCGGGTAAACTGCGTTTAAACAGATTTATCTCACAGATGTCTAAATAATCATCATCATCAATAATCGTTCACCTTTTGAGTCAAGGTAACATGCTACGTATATAATGTCGCAAAAAGCTTGTATCCTTTGCGTGAGAAAAAAAGTTAAATGTCACTCACTTCTATTGGAACCGAAAATCAATGATATTTTTATTGTGTTACTTTTTCTACTGTGCTGATCAATTTTATGTTATTATACCCACAATGATGAGTGAGAAAAACAGTATTCAGTTCTATAAATATTTTAATTTACTTAGTTATATGATAATTTGTACGAAATTGTTGTTTTAAATGAATAATCACTACAGTTTAATTACTGCACTAGCACAACGTTAAAAGTTCGTGCTAGTATTCTTAAAATACGGTTAATTAATATGACTATAGGAGGTAGGCAGAAAAGTAAGATTTGATTATGTTAAAATGTTCAGAATGGTTGCTAATTAAACTTTGCTTGCAGTTGCTTGCAGTGTTTTTATTGGAAAACAATGAGGTTTCATAGAAGGTGCGGCGATCGTGTCACATTGTTAAATGAAAACCTAACAGCTGTAAGAAATTTTGTAGAATTTAATCATGGGTTGATTTTGAGCTGCGAGCCCTTGAAGGATGATGTTATATTCGAAGTGTGCATTGATCGTAAGGTAAGACAAAGAACAAAGACAGATCAATACATCTAGGGTTCATTGTCCTGGGACAAAATATTTTTGCAAATAAATTAAATGTATTCTTTGCATGTTCATGATTATATCTGATTTCTTTCTTATTATTCAATTGAAATATAAAGATGCATTTCTTTGATAATTTGTCAATTCAATATAGTGTTAACATTTATCATTAAATTTAGCAATGAGTATAGAGTTTCCAATCATCAGGTCAATGTTTGGAATGGCAGTCTCGAGATAGGTGTTACTACATTGGACCCCGAGTTTGTGGAGCTTCCAGCAACAGCAACTAAGCTAAGAAATACAGCATGGGTAAGTGTTTTTGTGATTATTGTGATGGTATTAATGACAGGAGAGTGGTGCCACTGTACTGCAACAAACATCAGCTCCACAATTTAGCATTAAAAATAAATTATAAAAGTGATTAAATATACAAAAAGTGATAAAAGTGATTGGAAACCAAGTGACCCAGAGACCCAACTAAGTCAGTGCTATATAGTTACTAACAATTATGAAAACTGAATATAACTAAACTGAGATACAGTTGCCAGTGTTACTATTTTGGTCAACCTTTTCAACATCCATCATGAAATGATGAATGCAAAGAGAACTATTCTAACTATTCTACCAGTTAGACCAAAGTCTACAAATGTAGTGAAAATAAATCCGCTATACGTTAAAAGATTGTGTGCACCTACTATATCTACCCTCGATGAGAATAAATCATATGCAAATTCTTTTGAATAAAGAGGAATGCACAGCTCCAACTACATAAATAAAAATTTACTATATTACCATTTTACAAAAGAGTATTACAAATTCTTTAACGAACCGGTTACTTTAGAAACAACTCAAAATTCAAATTGAAATTAGTGAAAAGTTGTTCCAAAACACAACAACAGGTGGCGTTATAGGTCGATTGTTTGGAATCGCAGTCTCGAGATAGGTGTTACTACATTGGACCCCGAGTTTGTGGAGCTTCCAGCAACAGCAACTAAGCTAAGAAATACAGCATGGGTAAGTGTGTACTGTGTGTTTCTGTGATTATTGTGATGGTATTAATGACAGGAGAGTGGCGCCACTGTACTGCAACAAACATCAGCTCCACAATTTAGCATTAAAAATAAATGATAAAACAGTGATTAAATATACAACAAGTGATAAAAGTGATTGGAAACCAAGTGACCCAAGAGACCCAATAAAGTCAGTGCTATATAGTTACTAACAATTATAAAAACTGAATATAACTAAACTGAGATACAGTTGCCAGTGTTACTGTTTTGGTCAACCTTTTCAACATCCATCATGAAATGATGAATGCAAAGAGAACTATTCTAACTATTCTACCAGTTAGACCAAAGTCTACAAATGTAGTGAAAATAAATCCACTATATGTTAAAAGATTGTGTGCACCTACTATATCTACCCTCAATGAGAATAAATCATATGCAAATTCTTTTGAATAAAGAGGAATGCACGGCTATGACTACATAAATATATCGATTCAAGAAAGTGGGCAATATGTGACGGAACAAGTTACACAAAATATTAATAAAATGCTAGAAGACAAGTTTTTTGCATGGGAGAAAAAACATGAAAATCTGAAGGCGCTAGTGGAAGACCAAGAAAGAAGGATCTACTTCTTGGAAACAGAAGCAAGGAATAGAAATATTGTTTTTTTCGATATCGAAGAGGACACATATTCATCATATGATATCTTAGAAATGAAAGTGATTGAATGGATACAACAACTTCTCTCCATTAAACTAACCTACAGTGACCTTCAGGAGGTTAAAAGCCAAAGACTGGGAAAGAAAGGAGACCGACCACATCCAACTGTAGTAACTTTCTCAAAGAAAGGATTTAAAAAAAAAATTTAAACAAAAGGAAGCCTAGAGAAATACAAAATACTACATGAAAGAAGACTATCCTAAGTATGTGATAAAAAAAGGAAAGAACTTCAGGCACAATTAAAAATAGAGAGAGGAAAAGGAAATACAGCTATACTTAAGTATGATAAAATTATTATAACAAAAATTCACAGCAAAAGGAAGCTACCATCATCACCAGACACCAACAAGTTCCCTAAATAAAAACATTGTCGGTAGGTGTAGAAAATAAAAGACGTGTCGTAAAGTTCGGGATTAAAATTAAATACTTTTTCTTATACCTTTTGCATAATTTTACATTTTTAGACTAGTAAATACAAGTAAATTACTGGAACTCACGTTTGCAACGTATTTAATGTAATAAGTAGTGAAATAATCCACACCACCTGCCAGCGCATCGTTTTGCAGTGCTGAGAAGCAAAATACACATATAAGGATGTCACAAATAAGCGATATAATATCGGCGCAGAAGACACTTGAGGAGACCTTTATCAGGAAGATGTCAGATCTTGAATCTCAGATACAAAGTGTGGGTCCAGCCAAAGACACCGTAGCCAATCACTGTTTTTCTTGGGTGTCGAAGAGTCTGAAAAGGAGGACTGCAAGGCTGTCGTGCTGCAACTCATCAATAATCACTTAGGCCTGAAGAACGTAACTGCTTCTTCTATCGGAGTCTGCCACCGACTAGGAGCGTCAAGTAAGGAACGTCGGCGACCAATGCTAGTAAGGTTTTCCAGTGTAGATGACAGATTGTTGGTATGGAAGGCAAAATCAGGGCTGAAGGGTTCTTCTGTCAGTATTAAGGAGTTCCACACAAAAACCAAGCAGTCCATCTTCGCCAAGGCTAGGACACATTTCGGGGTTTCTGCTAGCTGGACTCAAAATGGCATCATTGACATCAAGGTCCCTGGTGGTATCCGGCACAAAGTCACGACCATCGACGAGTTGAACACGCTACTGGTGAGGTACCCGAAGGCACAATCGACTTCCTCGGGGTCTGGTGACCGACCCGCAGGAAATATCAGGTCTCATAGACAACAATAACAATTATTCAGTGGTACTAAAGTTTTTCTTTTTTCTGGCTATTCACTTTATTCTCCTTAATTATAGTTTGGGTTTATTTTAGGCTGCTTGTCTAATTCCAGTACTCCTTATGAACAAAACGCTATTCTCCTTTATGTAACACAGATTTTTTTTTTGACCTGCACCTTTGTTTTTTTATTGATATGACAAAATATTAACATACCCTCCTTTTGTTTATTTTGGCATTTGTGTGCATTACGTTCGTTTTTTGCGTTCGTATTGGGAACTGATGTAAAATGTATCTTATGTTGTAGTTTTCTGTTTAATTTTTGTTTTTTCTCATTTTCTTATTGATGTAAGCTGGCGGGTGGTGCAGAGATACTAACGGTGTACCGGAACATCTACACATTATTAATTATACACATATATTTATACACATTCTTTTTTATATATTTTATTCATTTTTAGTTTTATATATTTAAAATTTCTTTGTATCTATGTCGTCTGATAGCGAGTGTTATGTTTCCGCCTGTGAATCTGAAACCGGTTTAAGTGATCAAAGCTTCTCCTCCTCTAGAGATACCCTCGGAGGTGTTCTACGCAACAAATTTAATTTTAACAATAAGCATTTATTTAATGTGTGTCACCTAAACGCCCAAAGTGTTCCTAGTCACTTCTCTGATTTGTACGAGGCGTTCTATGATGTCAATGTTCACGCTATTCTGATTTCCGAGACTTGGCTAAAACCACATCTCTCTACCTCTTATTCTGTCCCTGGCTTTATTCTTATCCGGAATGACCGTATGAAGAGAAGGGGAGGTAGCGTTGCCATTTACCTACGCACTGACTTTTCCTACAAAATTATTTCATCTTCCTCTTCTATTGATTCTGCTGAATTCTTATTCTGAGAGGTTTATGTTGGGGGCGTTAAAACTGTCCTTGGTGTCGTCTATTGCCCCCCTTGTGTTGACTATTTTACTGAATTCGAATCAGTCCTTGAATCCTTAGATACAGAGTATGCTCATCATGTCATCATGGGTGATTTTAATACCAATCTCCTAGATCAAAACTCCTGTCGTTCCCGTAAACTCCAACTCCTTTTTGAGTTAGTCAGCCTTAATGTTCTGCCGCTACATGCCACTCACCACAACAATAACGGCGAGGACACCTGGCTCGACTCAATTATTTATTAATGACACAAAGCCATGCAGGACTAGGAAGTTAGAAAAGAGAGGAAGAATGTAAATTGGGACAAAGAAACTAGAGTAAATAAAATATATATACTTTTTCTACTTATTCTTAAATTTCCATAACTCTGTAGTTACCTTCTCTATTTCCTTCACTCTCATTTATTCAATATAAAGATTTGCTAGAAAAAGACTCAGATTTTGGCTAAGCTCGCCTACATGTACAAAAGCGACCAAGGCAAGTTCAAAGGCTTTGTCACCTAATAATAATATCCCTAAAGAATATATGAAAGAGATTAAAATGAGAGCAGTGGATGGGCTATGAGACCCTAAGGTGCATATCTGTAATTCTGTCCCATTGTTGAAGATGATGTTAGGATCATCTTAAGCTGGGCTGAGGGCTTTATTTATTTATAATAGAGTGCATAATACAACACAAACACAATTTTATAATATAATTCATAATTAATCATCGTTTAGCGAAACAAGCTTCATTAGTGTAGCAAATTATGGAGTAAATAAAAAGTATATTTATAAAAACTAAAAAAAACACTGTTGCTAAAGTTGGTTACAAACAACATAAAAGTGAAACTAACAAAAGCATGTTAGAAACACTTTAAAGTAGAAAAATTGTAATTAATTATTATTTTCCTATGGCAAAATTGAGTATTCTGGTTGAAAATAAATACAGAGAAATATGGATGATAAAGAAAACACTCAATATATCAATAAAAGAGCAAAATTCCTACCTCAAAAGGCAGCAACTCACAGCAACTTAACTCCTGAGTTGCAAGTGTTTACAAACAAGTGGACAGGCACCTGATGGAAAGTGACTACTTTCCATCAGGTGCCTGTCCACTTGTTTGGCCTAATCAAGTTATTATACTAGATGTAAGCTGACCCTCAATCAACTTGGAATTTAATTTCAATAAACTAATTAGAATAAATTTGAAATTTTCTTCTATTTATTTCTAAATTTATTTCCTTATCAGTTAACTAGTTCCAAATAAAGCTAATAGAAATTTGTAACAACAGTATTACCTATGTTTCTGATTATATTGATAGATAGAAATCGGGAGTTCTGACTTGTTTCTCCACCTGAGATTTGCTGGAGAGTGCATCCTCAAATTTTAGTTATAAAGCAGTTTTATCGTATCATTGTTTAAGAAAAGGTTTGAAGTTTTTTACCAATGTTCCAAGAACGACATTTATGTTTCAGATAATGTCAGGCAGCTCAATAGTAAAAGACGGTATCACTTTGATAAATTGCTATGGACCAGAGTTGGACACCTTACGAGAAGGAGACTGTGTTGGTGTTATGCGAACATCCAAGGTTGGTAGTTTTTATTGAACCCATTTTCATAATCTTATAATATTCCTATTAGTCTTTCATGATTATACTTCAGACCTTTACAATATCTGTTAATTTCTGATTATTTCTTTATTTAGCCCATTAAACTGGTTGATATTAATCTTTATGATTGTATTGCGTGATTAGTTTGGCTATAGGATATCTCTCAACTCAGTTTGCCTTTTAGCAAAGGCCTCCTCCAGTTTGTGTTTAATATTGTGATATTGATTCTGTTAAGTTTTCTACTATGTTTAACTGGAGGGTTATGGTCTGGTCCAACAGTATTGCGAAGGTTTTTTGTAGCTGTTGTTTTAGATTATATTTTTCAGTATTGTGTTATGTTTTTCCGGTTCTAGTTGTTGTTTTAATAAGTTGTTTGTGTGTTTGTTGGTATCTCGAACTTTCTGAACTTGGAGGAAAAGTATTATAGATTTGCAAAAACGAAAAATCAACAAATTGAATTACTGTTTTCAAAAGATATATTGAAACCAAACATATCACAGTACATGGGAAAAGCCAGAAGTTTCAAGATCGTTGTCAATATATGCCTATCATTGCCTCATATCAGCAGATCTATGTTCAGCAGTCTGCTGCTGTTATATATACTATTTTACCACATATCAGATCACTAAGTAAATGTTTTCATATGCATCATTAGCATAACATAATTTAACCTTGTTATATGTTTACACTCCGGGTCTGCAACTTCTGCATCCGTTTATATTACAAGTGAAGATCAGTGTTTCTTACATTAATCTTGTATCTTTATCTAATTAACATACTCAATCAACACACTGATTCAAATGGAAATAAAAAAGCAACATTAATTTGTGTAAAACTAATGGTCACACACTGGTTGTAATTGGACTATTTTCGATTTTTAAGCTCTCTGCACTCCTCTTTCCTATAAACTTTAACTGTGACAAAATTTGTGAGTTTGAATAGAACCACATCTCGTTTTGCTTTGATATGTCCATGAGTTATTCAGGTTACATACAGAGGTGATAATATATGCATGAAACATGATGATAATTCTCTTTGAGCTTTAAATTTGGAATGATTACATATAGATTTGTTTGAACTTGTGTGATAAAAACACTATAACTAACACACTGATACCGATATTACAATGTAATTAATGATTTCCGTCCTTCACAGGGGGAATTGATGTTCTATGTAAACAGCCGATGTCTTGGAATAGCAGCAAAAGAAATGCCACCCAAATTATTTGCTGTCATTGATTTGTATGGTCAGTGTGTACAGGTTTCTATTATGCGTGCAACTGAGATGAGGCCTATTATGGAGACAAGTTTAGATCAGGTTAGATATTATTGTAATGTTGTTTTCTTTTTATATTGCAGAGCTAAACCTGTAAAGAAAACGTAATCATCTGACTGATAGCCGTGCATGCGTTTAATCTTACTAAAATATTTGTTAAAAAATGAGATCAAACCTTTCTTTATTGCATAGAATGGATACATACTTACAAAGACTGGGTGTTTCTGAAATATGATTCTCGTACATTCTACTATTACAATATAAAGTGAAAAAAAAAACTAACAATAATGAATTAACATATAAATTGCAGAAATAAAAAAGTACAATCACACTGTGGAAAACAACAAACTATAAATAACTAGGCGATTGCTTGGAAAATAATTTTATTATAATTCCTTAAACTTTATTTTTAACCGACTTCAAAAAAGGAGGTTCTCAATTCGACTGTATTTTTTTTTATGTTAGCTACCTCAAATGTTTTGACTGGATTAACTGATTTTGATGATTCTCTGTTTTGGTCCAGTTCTTGAATTTCGGTATTTTTATTTTTTTTTCTTTTAACATCATTAATCAGTCTAATTTGAAGTGTTAATATGATTATACACTGGATTTCAAACCTGTATATAGTTTTACCGTGGGAGAGCCACGCTTCGGCATGAATGGGCCGGCTCGACCGGAGTGATACCACGGCCTCACAGAAAACCGGTGTGAAACAGCGCTTACGCTGTGTTTCATCGAGTGAGTGAGGATACCGGAGGCCCATACCCCGATCCAACGCTCCCTATCTCCCTCACCATCCCCCTTCCCCCCAGGCCGCCATAGTGTGGGTCACCATGCTG
>PKRV01000115.1:26137-48538 GCA_003709505.1 Hyphantria cunea
ATAAAATTAAAAAAAAAAATATATTCTGATAAATACTTAAATTTGAATTTTAAGAACGCAATCTCTTAACGTATGTATTCTTCACCTTGTTTAAATTTAATTTGACATTAGGATGAAAGGTATTTAACAATATTTACTTATTTTTTCTATCATATTTCGATCTCACATTTCATTTTCATCTTAGGTAACCATTCTTCAGAATGAAGAAAGAGCGTTTAACTACAACGGTTGCACAAATTCCGACAATTCAGTTTTAAGCAACTCCAGGGCTATGTCATCGCCGCCTCCGCCATATTGGTAAATTACCACCATTAATAAATAATTTCTTTTAATATTTGACACAACATATTTTTTAATAAAATGTTTGAACTTCGCAGGAGTTTTTCTGAATACTGTGGCGACAATGTATGTCTGATGCACGATTACTCAGTAGCTAAACGTTTAACCCCAGACCCTATGGGTTCGCTTGTATTCAGTTCAGCACATCTCGCCCTTGAGGAGTTATTTGAGGTACAGTGTGTTTCTTAGTAATTAATTTGCTATAATTGGTTGAATTATAGCATACAGAGTTCTAGAGCTCACTGAATGATAAAGAGCGGTATAGAAGGCCGACAACGGCAAAGGTTCCAAAGGAATCGGGAGTTAATTTACAATTGTATGTTTGTGGGTGTATGTATTTATGAATTAGTTTGTGTATGAGTGCATGCATACATGCGTTTGTGTGTGCATGACAGTGTATGTAGAAATGTAGTAGAATAAACTATGAATACTTAACTAATGTATTTTCAGATCAAGATAACAGAGTGTAAATCCGGGTATGCTGGTACTTTTCGTATGGGCGTTACAGATATAAATATACTAAATGCTCACGTGAATCGCAGTCTTCCACCTTCGGTCTCCTGCCTTCCACACTTTACGGCCTATATTGATGGTAAGTTAGACCGATATATCTTTGACGGACCTGTTCATCTATTAGTAAGAGACCCTGACTGCTAAACCGGAGGTCGTGGGTTCTATCCCCAATCAGGATTTATATTTGTGTGATGTACACGATTATTATTTTCTGTGTTTGGTTGTAATTTATTTATAGTATATTCCTCCGCCAGCGAGTGTGTCGGTTATTGCAGTAAAGAATAGCTTATGTCCTTCCTCAAAAATGGAAGTATATCTATGCCAAATTTAATTGAAATCTGTACAGCTGTTTAACAGTGAAATCGTAACAGACAGACAGAGTTCTTTCCAACTTATAATATCAGTTTGAAGGTATGGATTTAGAAATATATGAGTATGTTTATAAGCAGTCTGGTTACCATAGCATAAGTTTTGGCTTATAGAATCAGACAGCAAAATGTGAAGTGTTTGAGGTTATTATTATTATTTCCAAACTTTGTTATTAGTCATTAATAATCTGTCTTTTAAATAAAAGTTATGCGTGGCATTTGTTTTTTTTGTAAAATATGATAATTTGCGTAGCCGTGTAGTTTAATAGTGACAAAAATTTCAGGCAGGTCAATGAAATATTCTAAACCTGGAACACGTGAACAAGACGCATTCACATTTGTACCGTCATTTGAATGGCTCCGACCTGGAGACAGGGTCGGCCTCAAGAAGACCAGTGATTCCAAAGTTTTAGTTTATTATAACTCAGAAGAACTAGATTTGACTTTCGAGAATGTTCCAGATGTAAGTTCTTATGTATCTATTATATATGAATTTCGTGTCACTATCTGATTTTAATTTTATAATTTTATTTATTGTGTTTTACTGGTGTACCTAAAATAGGAGTATGGTTGTAAATATACGCTGAATTAGTTGCGTGGGTCAGCTAGTATTAAAATAATATATACATTTGTGTATGTTGTTAGGAACTCTTGTTTTTTTTTTGTAACAATAATGACAGTCATTTCAATACATGGAACTCACTGATGCAGAACTCGTACATATACATATCATACCTCGTGTGTCGTAACATTGTTAAGACTTGTATTAATTAATCATACACTATATTTCAGAAAGTGTACGTTGTTATGGAATTGTTCGGATGTGTGACTAAAATACAAACCGTAAACCCAGGCAACGTGATTGTGACTACTGCCTTGGTTCCACAGACACGTAAGTTTATGACATACACTTATAATTATCTTGACATAGACGTATAGTTAATCTCAGTTTTTTTCGTGATTGCAGTACCTACTTGTAGTTACACGAAATCGAATATTGTTCAACCAAATAACATATATACAGAGAATATAGACGGACTGTTCGAAGCTAATCTAACGAATTTGGCTAACATTTGCGTGATAAGTGGCGAGTCTGCTGACGGCAGCATAGATGGTTTGGTTGCCACATCAGTTGAGCCCAGTGGAAGATCCAGTGGTGAACCCAGTGAAGAACCGAGTGCAGCTCCTAGTGCGGTACCATCGAGAGATCCTACTGAGGCACTTAGCCCTTCAACCAGCCCAGCAGCTAGTCCCATACCGACTACTAACGACATTGTAATACCAAGTGCTCCTCCCGACTCTCCACCTCGTACTGAACCTTCTATGGATACTAACGATGAACCCGTTAAAGAGAATTCTCAAGAGGGACAGGAAATTGAAGATGGGGAGGTAACTAGAGGAGGAGATGTTGATTCAGAAGTCCCAGTAGAAAAGAAAACGCCTGAAGGGGGCGAGACTCCAATGGAGATACGTCGTCGTCGCAGCAACCTTCCCTATACTTTCTATTATGTCCACGGGGACAATATACGCCTGTGTAGCTCCGGTAATTAATTATTACTAATCACCTATAAGTACCTGCGTCTATCTTCAAAATAATAATTAAAATTAAGTAAATGTATATCTATATAATTAATTGTTGTAAAAACTTTAATGTCATAAAGTTTAACTACTCTTCTAAAAGAATTTTAATATAGCCCATTCGCGTTATGAAAATAGGGACGCATCGATCAAGTCTTGATACCCAACTAATCAGGTTTCAAACTTTCGTATGAAACGATAAGCAAGATTCAAGTGTTACGCGTCGAATCTCTTTCTTTAATCGCTAGCGGCTCTATTATCTTGTGTTATTGGCTGTTTTATTTTGACCATACATGTTTACTTTTATAGAATGTCAACTTGATTAGGGGGACTGATAGTTTAGGAGGCGCGGCTTGATCGTTGCGTCACTATTTTCTTAAAGCGAATGGACTGTAGTTATGCTATGCTCGTTCTGTTTTAGACACTGTAGCTGTGCGTTTCAAAGGGTATCAACACGGCATAGTAGTGGTTAGTCGACCTCTACGGCGCGGACATAATTTCAGGGTAAGTGTCTATTGTCTAACTTTAATTTTACCAAAGCGAATTTTTATATTTACTAGCTATTGCTCGCGGCTTCGCTTATGTGATCATTTATAGTTTTGTGTTCCTAACTTTGAAAATTATGAACTTCTTACAGTCTCCTTTATCCCCGTTTGTTACCCCTATTACCCCCTCCGAGGAGAAAGAACCAATAATTATCTAAAGTCTATCTAGTTCTTAGTTTTATATATAGAAACCAGGTCGTAAATTTTAATAAAATCATTATCATCATCATTTCTTAATCATCATGTTAAGGACAAGAAGTTTCATATGTATGTATTATGCAATATACGAATCATTAATGTAATTATACGTACGCAATCGAAATGAAAATAAATGTTCTAAGCGATTATACTTTATTGTAACTAAATGCAGCTGGTGAATAATTTTAAGCTAAGTAATCGCGGCGCCGGTTCGTTATTGCACTGTTTATTACCACCTGATTGGCCATGCGAATAAACAAAATTACCTAAAATTAAATCACTTTTTATTGGAATACGGCGAAGCCAAAAAGAAGGGCAATAATTCTGGCAGTCTACGTTTGTTTTTATGTTCCACCGTAGCGCCTAAACTACACTACTGTTTATTATAAAAATAACTATATCAATAAAATAGAGTTGTAAACGGGTGACATAAATGAGAATGGCAGATTTTGTACAGCTAGCAATATGTAATGAATGGTTATGAGATTTATACCTTTTATCAAGTAAATCATCCTAATTATTTTAATGTATTTATCATAATTTTAGAACTGTGCTAAAAGAATTTTAATTCTGCTCGTAAAATTGTTACAACTGCATTAACAAAACGCATTTCTTCGAGTTGTAAACACGCCATGCGTAGAGTCTGCTTAGTCTGATCTCTAGATGGCGTTGTGTGTCAGATTGTCGAAAATAATTTACATCATTTAAAAATATATATTACATAAAAAAGCGATAAATATTTGAATCGATATTTAGATATAAGCTTACTGACATATTTAGTAAAACAGCAACATTTATTGACGGAACAAGAAAGTCGTAAAGAAATGATTCCGATTTCAAAAATATTATAGTATGCTATCTTCTTGACAACAATGACAACTCATTTGTGATCCATGTATTCCATTGTATCCTTAAAACTAAATTAACTTTTTAACGCAGTGTTGTAAAAATCTGGAATATTAAAATATTATTGTAGGTGATATTAATAGCCAAATAAATATAAAAACAATCCCTACCATGAGATACGCCAAGCGGTACAAAAGTCCTATACAAACATTTTTACGTAGTCGGTTGTAGCGTTTTTAACATTTCCTTATAAGAGTGATAGGCTAGTAAATGTGAATAAATTTAATCTATTCTCCAATGTGTGCCTCTACTTATAACTTGATAAGAACACATATTACACTTATACTTGTAAGAAAAGTAAATGCGATGACACGTCATTATCAATATGATGACATTACACTAACTTCAATTATTATACTGACATTGGTCAGATATACACCACCTATTTTAGATCTCCCCTTCTGAAGCTATTCTTAAATATGTACATTGATATTACACAAGTACGCTTTGATCTTCTAGAAATGACAGTTGTTTTTATACAGTTTTAAAACTCCTCACGAGGTTCCTGGTATTAAAATTGTCTTTTTTACAAATAAACAAATCACTGAATAGAAATGCAGTTATTCTATACCGATAATGTGTCGATTTATTTATTGAATGATCATCTTCATTGATTATAATATTACTAGCTTTTACGCGCGGCTACAAACGCGTGTATGTCGGTCATCACGACCACATGTCTACGTCTTTCTCAAAGGTACAATCTATCTGTACCGATTATAATTAATCCAAATCGATTCAACGGCTTATCCGTCAAAGTGTGACGGATAGACAGAGTAACTTTCGAATTAATAATATAAAAAGAGATTTCATTAAAAATATAAAAAAATCTCTCTACTAAAGTTTCTAGTCTCCAATTCCAGATGTGAAGAAAGAACAAGTCCGAAGTTATTATCGTTTTATTCTTAATAATTAATTGTTTTTTTTTAAAAATGAAATAAACATTAATTAATAATTAGGAAAGAATAACAAAAAGACAAGAAATAATAACAATATTTTTTTCAAAATAAAAATTCCTCTGCATCATCGCCTACTGGTAGCGTTCCCAGAAGGCGAATTGTCCTTTTATACAGATTTTGGATCCTAACGACATGCAAATCTAATATTTGCGGCTTAAATCGTGTGATTTTTCCTTATTTTGTGTTTCTAGCTCTGATATACCCCTTAAATAGTTAAATTTCCAAAAATCCTTTATTAGTCGGTGCTCACAACAAAAAGCCTTATCTTCCAAAGTTTGACTTTTTTTTTACACGATTTTGACGACGACTTTGTACTGTGCGTTGTTTAATTAGTCAGTCCGGGCTAGTAATTTTATATGTATAGTATTTTATATAAACATTTGAAAATATTGATTGGAGACGGCCTATTTGAATTGAATTGGAGTTGTTCAAAAGTAAGCAGCAATAGGCTTCTTGATTAATTATTCAGTAGTAGACTACTTATTGCAATCTATCCTTGTTATAGTTTCGAGTGGACAAATTGGACAACCAATGGTGTGGCACAGCCGCCATCGGTGCTGTGGGTGTCCTGCCCATAGAGTTGCCCATGAGCGCCATACACCTTGAGACGCCTTGCTGGATTCTTACTAGTGATCTTCTCAACGATAACGGTGTCTTTGTTAGTATTCGATTTATAAGTCAATTGTAAATGTGAACCACAAACTGCACCGCAGTTTGCGATAAGTTTGTACCACTATTTTTATTTGCTTTATATTCTATTTCATATATTTCATACTATGATGTGAAATCAAGTCGACCTATATCTATCTACAACCAATATTTAAGCTCCTTAATTTTTATTTTTTTATTCTTGCTTCTGGTCGAATCTATGCCAGAGATTGCAAATTTTTACGATGCGATTACATTGATATTTTAAAATTTATTTGACATTATAGCATCGAACGTTAAAAAGAAGATAATATAATAATTAATAAATCGCTTTATAGGACACCAGATAGCTAGGTACGTAATTTAATTCTTGGTCAGTAAGTTGGCCTTATCGCTCAAAAGTAATCTCTTCAAGGCCATCGTGATAGTATAGTTATAACTATACATAGAGCAATACAGTTCACCGGTGGAATAATATAAATGTCTGCACTGTCACTTCGCTCAGTATTAGATAGCCCATTTATAGGGAAAGGTTACAGGCATATATCATCATGCTAAGATGAATAGGAGCGGAGCACTATTGAAGAATGTTACAAATAAGAGATAAAATTATTACGCTACGGCCAATAGGAGACGTCAACAAGTTATCTTTTTTTCCCATCAGTTGTTCTAGACGAAATCTAATAATTGTCGTTTACATCTTTTTTAATTCCAGACTATTTCTTTGATGGGAATGGCACTTGATAACCTGACTGAACAGTCCGTGCTGACCATCCACTTTCGTTTCAATAGCGAACTCGTTCTGGAAATTGATGGCAAAATCGTTGGTGCCATTGGATCCGTGCCGCGACGCTTCAGCCATATATTCCCCATGATTGATCTTTACGGGAGAATAGCTCAGGTTTGTTTTTTATTTCTTTTATGGGAAACTGATCTTATAGTATGAGATAAACTTTAGTTAATGTAATTGTATTGTTAAATTGATATCTTTTCAAACAATTTCGTGTATTTCAATATGTGAAAATGTTTTCAGGTATCAATACTTCTTCATCCCTACGTTGTTACCAGCGGCGCCTCACTTGACTTGCCTATAATCACCGAAAATCTTTATGAAGATGAGTTTGCTGAACAAGAAATATTTGATGGAGATAAAGATCCAATGTCAGCTGTAGACGAGGCAACCCCAGCATTAGAGTTAAGCCGGCCAAAGAAGAAACCAAAAGCATATAGCCAGGAGAATCTTATCGAAGAACGTTTACCTTCAATAATAATCGAAGCTGGTCCAAGTACACAACCAGATCCGGTACCGGAGCCAAGTTGCAGCTCAACACCCTATACGAAGATTAAAGAAGTAAAGTGTAGAAAATCATATCCAAACCGCACATCTCTACATCACAGTCTTATTTTAACAAAAAACTCTTTCCCCGCAAATTATAACGATATGGTTAACCGTTGCATACGAAAAAGTCATTCCACTCACAGTTTCTGCCAATTTCCTGATGAGAATGAAGGTAAAGGTTTGCGGCATACATTCAGTGTTGGCTCTCATGTTGGGGGTGATTCAAGCAGAGTGATTCACGAACAGTTCTGCGACACTAACATCCGTCACAACGACCGCTACCCCGAGGCCAATGATGTAGACAGCCTCGACACTGAAATCATGGACGGACTGACAATGGAACCAGGAAATTTGCCAGATTTGACAGAGGAACAATCATCTTCCATTGACGAGTCTACTCGTCGTGATGATTTCTGGTCTCATTCACTCTCTGTTGAGAATATGCACTATTTGAATCGTATACTGTGCTTAGACCAGGAAGGCATCGAGGGACAGAGCCTGGAATCTGAATGGGAGGCTTCGGGGGAAGGATGTGAGCATTTGCACTTGGTACTGAAATATTGGAACTACTTAGTGCTGCCGTATCCGGAGTTGAGGCAGGCGGTTTCGTGGGGCCAGGTTAACTGTTACTGCTCAAATTGTAAACCTGATGCTGTGCCGCCTCTTGCTGGTAGGTTTAATTTATTTATTTTATAGGATTTATTTTATCCATCCATATCTTCATCCCGTGGGTATCGTAAGAGCCGACTAACGTGCTGTACTGTTTCGTTGGTGGAGTGTATGTTGGACCGGAGGCCCAATGATAATATTATGACCACCACTCTTGGAATCTGCCTGTGCTCTCCGTCAGGCAGAGTAAGCATACCCGTCTGGCCAACGTGGTACAGTAGACCGAAACTTCCTTTCTAACGTGATCTGGACCACTAAAGGGTACTAAAACTACATGTTTGTCAGGTTGGGTTCGTATTGAGCGCATCGACGGCGTGGGTGCTGCTCAGCGTGGTTTCTGGCACGTGGTACGTTCGACCCTGGGCATGGCGCAGGTAGCGAGTGCGGAGCGTGGAGTCGTGAGGCGGCCCCGCGCTCTTACTTCAGCCCCATGCACATCTCCGGCGGTTGCTGACATGTATGTATAATTGATCATCATCATACCAGCCGAAGGACGCCTACTGACGAACATAGGCAGACACAAGGTTCGCCACAACAACGGCCCTGTTCTGTATGTGTATATGAATAGATATGAATAGGTGCTTGAGTCGGTAGTCTGTTTCTCTTATGTTTATTTTGAACTTTGACTGAATCAGATTAAAATGGCAAGTTTTATAATGACAGCTTTGACTACCAATATGATAATGATAATCTTAATAATATTAGTTATCTATTTCTCTTTGATACTAAGCAACCAAACTAAATAAGTTTTATTATATTTTAGTACTAGTAATAAAGGAATCTATTGAAATGTTTATCCGTCTTTATGTTAATAGACTGAATATTATAATAATTGGTAATAACAAACTTCCAGATGGCTGGACGAAGAAGGAAAACCGCACCATACAGTATTGGCTATTGAAATTGACGTTGAGTAAGTAGTTTTATAGGCTATTGTAATAGTAACAGAAAATTAAAAATTAAAGAAACCCCGATATTAGGATACGATTGAGTTAAGATAGGTAGTGATAACAAGCATTGCAAGTCCCCATTGGGTAGAGGTCTAAGTACCTTGGTGAGTTCTCTCTATCTCTGTCCATTCTGTGATTGGAAAGGACACCCAAGGCAGGGACTAGTAACTGAACATTATACTCTTTTCGCGGCAGGAACCTTTTTTTAAATTTTATTTTAAGGAACAAAACAGTATCATCCAATTATATCTTAAGATCCAATAAGATCTACTATATACATAAATCATATGTGTCCTCAGCTTCTGACCAATCAGATTCTTAGAAATGATCGTTTGGCAGGAAAGTTCATTCTGATTGGTCAAGGATTGATGGATTAGTCAATATTATCTTTTTTATGAAAGTATTAGTTTATTTTAAATAGAAGTATTTTAATCTCGGAAATTATTCTTAGGGGCTCCGAAGCTGAACACGACCGTCTGTTGGCATTCCTGATTTATCTAAAACCAAACATCACATTTGCCGATGAAGATCACCCACCGAGTCTTGACGAATAAACGTCCCGTGTACCACATCATTTTATAATACCTATTTTAAACTATAAGTATTCTTTAGACCCCTGCATGTCATTATGAAACGAGCTCTGAATATATTTACTTTGTGTTAAGTGTTTTATAGAGTTAGGCAACGAAAACGTATGTCTTTAAAAGTATTGTCTGATATGTTTATTATAATGAAAACCTTGGAATGAACAAATATAAAGATTTATATAGGTGTTTTAAATGTATTTATTTTGTTCTTGTACACCGATGACATATTGTAAAGATGTAACAATCGATATCCAGTAGTGTAAATACTTACCGGTGTTGCGCCTAATCTTCGGTATTATATCGAGAGCGTAACACAGATTGGTTGTCTTAGTATTAATGTTATTATAGTGATTATCTATAGTTTATTGTCATGAGCCGTCTATGGACGTCCATGTAGCAGTGTTTTTTGATCTCAAAGTTCAGTATTTACCTGTTTGTGTTGTTTTTTATACGTTGATTGAATACGATTGAAATGGAAATTTATTCTGGTGCTTGTATGCGGTCTGTTTGCGAACCGTCGCTAGAAATATCGTTCATGAACATCGCGGAGTTTAACTTGTGGTAGCTTAAAAATATTAAGAAGACAAATATAAATATACTAAGAACAAGGTTCTTGGTTTTTTTAGATGTAATGACAATAAATCAATTCCTGAAGTTGGATTATATTGTACCTATATGTAATCCTCGGTTAGAGAACCCGAGCTTTTGATACGCGGTTAAGTGTGCCGTGATAAGTTGGAACATTTTAAAGTTTTGATATGCGGTTTAGTGAGCCGTGATGAGTTGAAACACTTTAAGGTCAAAACACACTGTACAGTCTTCTACTAGTCACTTGATACTAATGTAAAGCGTAATGGAACTTATCCTCCACAGGTTATACAAAGTATTGAAATCTTAAGCATATTAATTTCATGATCTCGCCTATTTTTTATTTATTTACATTTCTCGATATTTTCTTAATTAATTAAATTATTTATTGACTTAGATTATCTGCTTCGCTGAGGGTGTGTTCACAGTATTACAGAGTTTCGGGAGCAGTGTAGGTAACTTTGGGTGCTGTTTAATTATACGTAATACGAGAATGTTTTTTGGATCACGCGTACACTGTGAACAGACCTTTATTGATAGTGACAACGTTTCAAGAGGTGTGTACTCCTTGACGCGAATACTTCCACACAAAAACACTTCCAGTACACCGTATAGTTTTATTTATCGGATTTGGAATTTATTTTGCGGTTGCGACTACTATTAAAGATATTATAAGATAGTACATGTTTTCATGTTATTCGTAGGTAGCTGGCGAAATATTCGCGCAATCAATATATAATAATAGAAATCTCGATGTGTACTTGGAATGTTGTCAGACCTAATGCTTATTACAATAGAATTAATAGCGGATTCAGCTCATAAACGCTTTTTACATATGAACATGGCTACTTACTCAATACAAGAATGTTATTTGTGTTATTGAATGTGACGAAACGAAGATAGAGCAGTGCATGTGTAGTAATTTATTTAATTTCTGTGTGTATTAATTATTTTTTGAGCAAATAAATGAGAATCTTAAGTAAACTTTTTTTTAATAAAATATATTTCATAATAGTGTAATGACCTAAGGCTGTTTTATGAACATTTTCGAACGAGTGTGACTTCTACATAAAGGTCCCAAAGTATCGACCAGATATTTAAACATGGAACACGACTATTATAGTGATACTTGTCCAATATATGACCATTATTTTGCATAAAGTAATTACACTTAATTAAAACGACGACTAATTTAAACAGTTTTCATAAATGTGTGTAATTTAGTAACGGAGGCCCAATGGTGCAGAAGCATCACTAGGTCGCCATCGTGTATTATTGCGTTACCCGCATTCGCAATGAACATGGTGACCACAACTCTTGAATTTTATTATTTCCACCAGGCAAAGTAGTAATTTTTATAAAAAAACAATATATGAATATATATAAAAAAATCTTTTCATTTTTATTTTCAGACTTATGATGTTGTCGATTATGTAATAACTTTAAACTTTTTTTTTATTATAAAAAAGGTAAACGAGCAGACGTATCGCCTAATGGTAAGCGTTTACCGCCGCCCACACCCGCAACACCAGAGGCGTCACAAAGTGCGTTGCCGGCCTTTTTAGAACGAGTACGCTTTTGTCTTGAATGATTGAAAAGGGGATACCGAAAAACTGCATATTTAAGCTTATTTAATAGGCATTACATACATTAAATCAATATTGTAGTACTTCCGAAGATTACCCCCTAAACCATACAAGCAAAGTCAGAAACTTTACCTCTTTATAATATTAGTATAGGCTTCAAGAAGAAAACCCAATATTTTAAATTCAGTTTCACCGCTGGCTGAAAATAAATACATTTTACGGATTAACGGACTTAAATTTGTATTGTTAACTTGCAGATGACCATCCGATACTTTATCAGGAACTGGTGGAACTGGTTCCTACTCCTTATTTTATTGTTCCATATTTGTATTAAAGGTATTACCCAAAATTGATGTGTCGTTAGATTCTCTCGTTTAAAAGAAAAATATATTGTGTGAATATTTGCCCGCCTCAGTGGCGTAGCGGTAGCGAATATAACTGATGTGCTTGAGCTCTTGGGTTCGATTCCCGGGCCGGATCAAATGTTTCATGATCTACAAATATTTGTTTCGAAGTTTGGGTGTTCTCTATGTATAGTATGTATGTATTTACAAATAAAAAGTGTAAATGCATTTGTATCAGTTGTCTAGTACCCATAGTACAAGTTCTGCTTAGTTTAGGACTAGATAGAGTTGTGTGTTAGAATGTCACAAATATTATTACTACATATTAATTTATTGACTGATGTTATCATATAACATAGCAGAAAAAAGTAGTGTAATAATAGTGTAGTAAATAGCCTTTCTCACGAGTACTTAATGCGTGCAAAACAATTCTATAATACTTACAAACTATGAAAGTGGGAGGGCTCGGAAATAACATCAACATCACAAAACACACAATCCTAGTTGCTCTTCTCTGGATAAAATTTGTATAATGTTATTTCAAATTTTCTCCCTGGTGACTGATTAGGAGTATAGAGTGTTACCACCTATGGTACATTACTTTTAAAGGTAGTGAACATTCTTTAACAGTCCACTAGGTGTCCAATCTGGCGAAGGGGTCGCTATAGGGGCAGTTTTAAGTTTTCGAGGGGGGCGTTCGACGGTCGATGCCGTGATGCGCTTGAGGGCCGTGACCGAAGAGGCGGTGAGCTGTGGCGGCGTCATCGCTAACGCGATTAATATTCTGCCATTCATCTGCATCAGGGAAGCATTCCACTACCACGGGGTGCCAGAATACCTAAGGCGGCTGGTGGCGGAATATTTGGAGAAGCATAACGTCGTGTACGATGATCGAGATGGCGCCTTGAGACGGCGACCCATGTCGTGCGGCGTTCCGCAGGGGTCTGTCCTAGGACCACTTCTGTGGAACGTGGGGTACGACTGGGTACTTCGAGAGCGTCTTCCCCCCCGGGCTGGGCGTAATCTGTTACGTCGATTACACATTGGTTACAGCCCCAACAGAACTTCCAGGAGGCGGCGTGCCTGGCAACCAGAGATGTTTCTCTGGTGGTAGGCGCTGGGCTTACGGGTGGCCCTGGATAGCACGGAGGCCCTGTTATTTCATGGGCCTCGTCACGGGCCGCCCCACGGCGCCGCCATAGTGGTCAACTCGATCGTCGTACCGGTTCGGGCCCAGATGAAGTATCTGGTCGTGATCATCGACGGTAGGTGGCTCTTCGACGAGCACTTCCGACAGCTTGCTAAGTTGGTCGCCACTGCCTCCGCCCTAGCGCGACTTTTGCCTAATCTGGGTGGAGCCAATGTCGCAACGAGAAGCCTCCTCACAGGTGTTGTCCGGTCTACGGCACTGTTCGGCGCACCGGTTTGGGTGTCGGCTCTGACCGCCCAGAATAAGGCGCGCCTCTGGCGGCCTCAGAGGGTATTGGCGGTCAGAGCCATACGCGGATATCTCACGGTGTCGGCAGAGGCCGCGTGCACCTTGGCTGGGACACCCTGTGGGATTTGGAGGCGGAAGCGCTCGCCGAAGTTTATCGACGGGTGGCTGAATTACGGGAGGACAGTGGCATTCGCCCTCCGCCCGAAGAGTTTGGTGGTCGTCGCGACTGGAGGCTGGCTTTGCCGACGTGGAAGCTATCCAGCCGGTCAACCTCGAGTGGGCAGGTCACTCAATTTAGGTGACGTATGCGTGTGCCGTACGTCGCTTAAATTGAGAGTTTTTACCATCAGACGGTGCTCGCTACAGTGCGGGCAGGCGCTGTGTAGGTCCGGGTGAGTTAATAACAGCAGATTCCGGATCCCGCCCGTCTCAGGCGCAGAGTGGCACACCCTGTGGTTTTAGTTGGATCGATTCCGACACACCGCCCCGCCGCAAACCCCGGTGGGGTGACGGTCCGTATCTTTTGTTGAAATTAAAAACAGTAATAGATAAAAACGATCTTATATTGGTGTTTCAGTGATTTACAATAATACAATTGTATCCGGCCGTGACCGAAGAGGCGGTGAGCTGTGGCGGCGTCATCGCCAACGCGATTAATATTCTGCCATTCATCTGCATCAGGGAAGCGTTCCACTACCACGGGGTGCCAGAATACCTAAGGCAGCTGGTGGCGGACTATTTGGAGAAGCATACCGTCGTGTACGATGATCGAGATGGCGCCTTGAGACGGCGACCCATGTCGTGCGGCGTTCCGCAGGGGTCTGTCCTAGGACCACTTCTGTGGAACGTGGGGTACGACTGGGTACTTCGAGAGCGTCTTCCCCCCCGGGCTGGGCGTAATCTGTTACGTCGATTACACATTGGTCACAGCCCCGACAGAACTTCCAGGTGCTCGCTACAGTGCGGGCAGGCGCTGTGTAGGTCCGGGTGAGTTAATAACAGCAGATTCCGGATCCCGCCCTTCTCAGGCGCAGAGTGGCACACCCTGTGGTTTTAGTTGGATCGATTCCGACACACCGCCCCGCGGCAAACCCCGGTGGGGTGACGGTCCGTATCTTTTGTTGAAATTAAAAACAGTAATTGATAAAAACGATCTTATATTGGTGTTTCAGTGATTTACAATAATACGATTGTATCCAAAAATGTTACTAACTAGGTACTTAAATTTAAATTAAATTATCACTGTTCGTTTTAAAATCACGTTAAGTGAGATTCGATACAGTATTACATTTAATACACTAGAGGCCGCAGTTATTTATATCCAATTATTTTAATAATATAATAACATTAGTGGCTACGGGCAGCTGCCCCATAACTGCGGCGTTGAATAAATATAAAATCAACAAGTTGTAATAATTCAACCCTTTGTGACAGTGCCCATTTGAAAAGTTGATCTGATGAGGTGCTACAAATTAAAATAATACATAATTTACCCGTCAAATAAGTAATTGTTTTGTGCTCAGTCTAAAATCTCGCCAAAACTAGCTTTATTTGAAAATAGCTTGACATAAAGGAGTAAAATTATCTATAAACATACTTCAGCTATTCTATTTACAAAGTTTAACAACATCAAAATCTTGGGTGACACCTAAACATTCATTAGACCCATACGGTTGTAATAGCCGTAGGTACATTGACTTACGCCAGGCTAAAAACGAGCTACAAATATCTGCTATCATGAAATAAATTGCTTTGACAAATAGTGAGAATATACGCCATTTTGCCTGTGTCATTAATAATGATATAAACTTATCATATTTAAAGATATGAAGAAAATAGTCGTTGGCTGTCAGGTAGCTCGTCAGGTTTAGTCGAGTCCACGGCGTTTATGCACCGACGAGATCGTCTCAGCGTTCGAGAAAAAGAGGTGTAAGTGGCACTACCAAACTTTACACTTATGGGCGGGGTTCATGGGCGACCCAACGGGACATTTGAAATCGTTTGCGAACTCTTCCATGTTGGCCAATGGACCGATGACTCGGAAGCGTCCAGGCGCGTGGAAGCCTGTCGTGATTCGTAGCTTGATCGCCTCGTTACGGTACACAGCGCACCAGGTGTTTGCTGCGCTCAGCCAGAACAACTGCAAACGTTTAATTAAAAGTTATGATCTGATACAATCGATGCTCTACCGGTCGTTTCCTGTTTTAGATAATATTGTTTATATTAGATAACCAATAATCTTAATCTACTGACAAAAGTGTGTAAGTATCCCAAAACTACTTTTATCAGTAGATTTAGGTACATATAATTATTAGGAGTTCAGATTTTAGGTTAACTAGATTTTACGAGTATGCTACAATCATAGCTTATCATGAACATTTTCGGATCATACAATGATAATGCCTGCTTTTTATAGATGTTGTTCTAAAACTAAATTAAAATTATATTTTATTATTTGTCATATCCTCTTTGCAAGGACGAAAATTAATAACCTCGAGTATGATCTGTATCGATAAGCATTAATAAAACGTCATTCAATGCAATTGTGTTATAATAGATGTTTTAATCGCGTGCTGAATGTAATTACTAAAAAGGCACATAAAATTTCCTAAGTGTAGTGTACAAAGGGCGGCTTTATTGCCAAAAGTAATCTGTTCCAAGTTACCTTATGAGGATGGCTCTAATGTTTCAGAGAGACAGTAATAGTTGACGTGCATTGAGTTTGAAGAAATCATTCATTACCTTGCGACCATACACATACATATTTAATCACGTATATAAACATACACATATAGATTTAAAACACATACTTTAACATACTAGTAGATTAACATACATATAAGTATAACAATAATTGTTTACTTAAATTACATATGAAGAGTAAGAAAATACTCATAAATCATACCCTAGTGCGTGACTGACTCAATTATGATGCGTGCAATATTCTTGGACCATCTTGAATCTACTTATTCTTAGTGCTTGCCAAATGTTTATGAGTAAAGCATTCCACAAGCGTACAGCTTGAACAGTGAAAGACTGATCATGAAACTTCGTGGAATACTGAGACATCTCCAGTGTCAAATCTTCGGATGAGCTTAGACAGGTGTCATAAGTACTATTACTTGTTTCATTTAATGAACTTGAATCGTTCTTTGATGTAGAAGGGAGCTTTAGGATTGATCAAGGTGTTATTAAGTAAGAATATGAGTACAGTTAACTTTGAGACCACCCCAGGACTGCCAAAAAAACATACTAGCCTGGGTCTTTGCAGGATTAACCTCGAGGCCATAATTATAAATCCATTCGCCAATGCGAGACAAGTCAATATTAATTGTGTTGAAAGCTTTTGGTAACAGGTTAATCTTAGTTTGTTACTTAATTAGGACTTAATTGGTTAGACTCAATAGAATTAAATAGGTAAACTCAATGTTTATGAAAACATCGAAAAGTGAAGGAGATAGAATGTCACCCTGGACTTTAAGTCTTCAATGCAAATACGTTGCCGGCGACCAGACAGGTAACTATGAAACTAATCAATTACCCGTGGAGATATGTTAAGATACCTTAGTGTACCAAGCAGAATGTGAAAATCAACAGTATTAAAACGACAACGTTGCTAAAATCGAGGAAGGTGAGTACAGAGATCATAGCACTATCCATGCCTAGTAAATGCTATCTGTGACGTGTACCAACTCAGAACTAAAAGTATTTTTTTTTATTAGCAAGCATAAGGATTACTTATTACCATCATAAAGTAATCACTTTACCTGTTTGGGGGTGTACTTCTCCAGGCCAGGAAGCCGGGCCTCTTCTCCATGACGATTCGTCCAAGCTTGGTAAGCGTAGTATGCCTCCTTGATTCCACCATTGTCAGCAATATTCTCACCTTGGGTGTTCACTCCGTTCAACTGAAATAAAAACAACTTTTCAATACCAAATTCAAATAGGTTCATTTGAAATTTATTTTTTGGTGGATGAATTTTTCTTTTCTTATATCTTAAGATATTTATTATATATCTAGTACCTTCAATCCCACTTCGCTCACGGTGTAGTTCGAATACTGATCAATGATACATTTAGCTTTTTCAAGATATTTTTGTTTGGTCATTTCTTGCCACCAGTCAACTAAGTTTCCATTTTGGTCAAATTGACGGCCCTGTGAATTAATAAAATTCTTTGAGTAACATAAGTCTCTAGTCATAAGGTTTTTCACATGTTTTGTCTTTTTATGGTCTATGAATGTCGTGATAGTGGTACGATCTGTTACAAGAGAAATTTCGGTACCTGATCATCAAACCCATGTGTAATCTCATGGCCAATAACAAAGCCAATTGCTCCATAATTCATGTAGGCGGGACGCTTGGCCGAGAAGAAGGCGCCTTGCAGGATGCCAGCAGGAAACTCTGTCAGGAGGCAAGTTTCAGTAAGTACAATTGTTTTGTATTGTATATGTACACATAGTAAACTGGGGACATACATTGTTAATGTTCCTATAAACCCTTTCAACCAAGCCAAGTGCTTGTATTATCTACAGATTTGTATCTGTTCCTAATGTATGCTGTTTTAAATACTTCGTTTGAATACCACATGCTCTAGCATTCAAGTACTTATCTGAATCTTACCAATACAAATGTAGTTAGAAACAACAGTGATTTTTTAAGTTTATTTTAATTTGTTGTGCGGGGTCAGTATTAGTTTGCCTGATAGATCAGCTTTGCCAGACTTTTGCACACTCAAGTCTTTATAAGAAGAACGGGGAAACAAGAAGATGGGTCACCTAATGAAAAGTTACCACCGCAACCCACGGTCACCCGAAACTCAGAAATTAGAACTGCATTATATATTATCACGTGAATATTGCCAACTTCCGTCTCTGTTCTTTGCTAGGTGGTGCCTGAATACTTCATAACTTATGTATACTACGTAACAAAACATTTAATAAAGTACCCAGAAAGGAGGAGACAGACCCAATCGGATGAAATAAGGTTTAATTTTGATCTTACGGATGCTGTTTTCAATGGAGGAGTAGAAAGCGTTGACGATAGCGGGGCGTCCGTGGGTGATCCAGTCGGTCTTGTTAACGGGCTCTCTGAGCTTGCTGAACAAGTACTCAGTGCCGAACAAGGTCAAATTAAGTACTGACTCCATTAGTTTATCTGATGACATCTCCAACTGGAAACAGGACACAAGTCAAGTATCTGAATCTATTGCCTACACAAAAAGATACAGATGAAAGGTTTACTGTTTTATATAAATTAAATGTGTTTGTTTTACTTGAGATTCCTAGATTAATCTCGTAAGTAAATTATTAGCATTGAGTATTATTTTGAAAGCATTGAAAAGACTTAAACAAGAAAACCTCGACAAAAATTAAGGCACTACAATAACTGGTAAATACATCCACTTATATATATTATTCATAATATTATGTAACCTACCCCAGAGTAGAATTTTGTCAGTTTATCGTTATCAAGCATTTCACTAGGGTAAGCGATGTGTGAGGCCATTGAATCAGCCTTTTCTAGAGCTGCCGTACGGGTCTTATCGTCCATCCACTCCACCTCGTTCAAAGTCAGGCGAAACTGTTGCCTATAAAAATTGTATAATAAGAAATCTTTCTGCTATTAAAGTGTAGATGTAGGTTTAACTGTGATCGCAGTTATTTCGTTTGGGTTAAATATGGTATTAAGTCAAGACAACTACTTCACAGACGATCACACACATAACAATGTCCTTTCACCTTTACTCTGAGGGAGTAGTTCAACCTGAGCAGTTAATGAAGTTCTACCAACTGTGAATATGTTACAGTACTCGACTCTTTAACCAGTTTTAGTTAGAGTAATATTTATAAGAATATTAAACTTACTTGATATCGTTCACCATTTCCAATGCATTTGCTTTAGAATTCTCATTAAAATATTTCCTAATGTAAAGAGCACCCACTGCAATAGACATGCTGAAAAAAGAGGACATGATTAACGGTCCGACTTAACGGCTTCAAAGTTCAACCAAAAGGCTGATACAATATCCTTGGTCTTAAATAAACATCACTAAAAAAGAAACTCCGATGTTATAGCAGATACAACAAATAACAGGTACTAATAAAACACATCGACGGCTTTTTTTGGCAATGTAAATAATACGAATGTGTAGAACTAAACATACGTAGGATAGAAATAATAGCTTTCCTTATACGTATAGTAGTACTTAACATATCCCTATTGAGACATAATATATAATAATGAAATATAAATTTATCTGCAAATAATTGTAGGTCTAGACATCGGCACTTAGAATAACATGGTAAGCCGTTGGTCCCGGCCATACGAACATAGTTACGTGTAGTTTAGTTCCTTAAATGTTCTGTTTATCTACAGTACGTTGGTATAGTCGAGTACTTGGGTTCTTGAGGTCCAATATCCGATAAGAAATCGAAATTGAAATAAGTAGTAGCAGACTGAAAGCCGTCCACTATCTAGTTTGAGAAAATTGCTCGTAATATGATGATGTCGTTGTAGTTTTTATACCTGACACTGGTGGTGTCAGCGCACTCTTTCCATCTACTTTCTCGCTCAGTCTTTCCAGATAATGCTGTGACGTAGGCAAGTTGTCTTCGGCGAAGGTTGTCAGTTAGGTATGAGACCGATGCAGCAGCGACACGCCACATAACGTAGTTGGCTTGCACGCGTTTGGGAGTTGTTTCCAGAAGGATCTATGAAAACAAGCACATTTTTTATAGAGATAAAAGTTTGTTTTCTATGATTTGTTGTCCGACTGATTAATACTGTGTTGATTTGCTGTCAGACAAAAAAATGTTGGATTTAAATTGAGTTGTGTAAATATAGGACTTAGTACGATCTGAAGAAAGTTGAAATAAAACGTAAAAAATAATGCAAAACGTTAGTAGGTACATAGCACTGTGGCTATTCCTTATATGCAATTTAGCTTGTTAGTTTTCTACAATTTTCAATTGTAGAAAACTAACAAGTTACGTATGTATTGTTAAATAAGGTATTATGACGACATTACACAAACCTCGAGATCAGAAATATATTTCGGTACACTGACGATGGTGACTTCATCCAGTCCAATATTGACATGCGGCGCAAGAAGACGGTTGATGTACTCCAACCATGGGATTCTGTTACAACAACAAATTATGTAATAATGTTGTAGTTAATACAATTAACCCATCAAACGTCACCATAAGTAGGAAATTTTAATCGTAATATTAATATAAATATTGCCAACTTCCGATACATTCAGAGGAACGGTTTAACGATGGCACTAATGACAAATATTATATATTCAGTTAAATAGTTTCAGCCACTATTTTTGACTATTGACTAAATAATTAAGTCAAAGGATCTTTTTTTATTATGATAAGCAGTTTTAGATTTAATTAAGAGTTTCAGCTATAAGTTAAAGCTGTATTATGCTGTTTAGACATAATCAAAAATATCCTTATACTTGATACTTACTTAGGGAATTTCTCCTGTAATTCTGCAACAGTCATGGGATTGTAAAGGCTTGTGGCGTTACGACGTTTTTCAAGTGGCAAGGAAATCTGTGAACCATCAATAATTTTAGTAGTGTACTACTACCATCATAGAAGGAAAAAAGCAAGCTCAGTGTACCTATTAGTTAGAAATTTAATTTTTTACAGCGAACTTATATTTGCAATTGATAATACAGAACCTTTCTTTACATATTTTCAACTTGCACCTGATCGATTTCTTTTAATCTATTGTCATTTTACTGTTATTACGTGACAACACGCATTTATGATTGTTCGTGTAAATGCTATAAAATGTGTAAAAAAGAGTATGTGACCATGAGTGGACATTTACAATAGCGGTCAATTAAAAAGAATTTAAAGGACGCTATTTAACTTTGTGAACGATGTGACGTAAAGGAATATAATAACTTAAAGTGGCCCAATTAAAGTCAGGCCAATGTTAAATGATCTTGTCTAGCTATCCATCGCTATGAAAAATACCAGTCATTACGGTTACCGAGTGAATTTATTGAAATAATGTATCAGATCATATCCCCTGGTTGTATTTGATTGTTATATACGTATATCAAACGCTTAACTTACATTGGCAAGTTTCATTTCGAACTCCAGCGAATTCTTCAGTTCAACTTCAGCTTTCACTCGGTCCGCGCCCAACAGAGTTGCTATATCAACCATGTAATCGTAATAGGCCTGGACGAGCTTATCGCTAAATCCACGGTTCAGGTATTCTCGGCTCAAACCTAATGATGCCTGGTCCAGCTGTTAGAAAATATTCACTTAGCGCTTTTATTTTTAATCCATAAATTATAAAACATTCGCTTATAAAACATTCGCAGAAAAAGCGTATCGCAATCTTCGCAATATTTAATTCAGAAACTTAAATATTTTCTGACAGATATAATTCTAGGATGAAATATGTCAATGATAATGAAAATTAAAGAGCATGTTTACTAAAAAAGTGCCGGCCGACCAGTTAAGTTAAGATGGGGGGTAAAATGTAAAATGGGTAAGCTATAGCATTCTTACATCAATGATTCGTTTGGTGGAATTTTTCACATCAACGCTGATGGAGAAGTCGAGGAAGTAATCGACCGAGTATCCAGCGTCGCGGAATTTATAAACTGATTGTTCCCAGGAGAAGGACCGCTCATCCCAGTTGTCGCCGTCAAGCACTGGCCACCCGCCCAGGCGATGCAACATGTCCAGCAAAGGCTGCACACCGCGGGCTTCTATCGCTGCTGTATTAACACACACACACACAAACATATAATATATAACAAAACATGATAAGTACTCACATGTTTTATATATATATATATATATATAT
>PKRV01000115.1:48753-78020 GCA_003709505.1 Hyphantria cunea
TATATATATACTGCGTATATAGATACAGACACGAGTTTATCTCCGTGGGGATAGATACAGACGCATTGAATACCCACCCACCTTTGACCGATTCGATTTCAATCTTATTCTTACGAGAATACGACGACGAGAGACGATAAAGACTTGTCCCTTATTACGATAAGGGACAAGTCTTTATCGTCTTTCTAAATGTTATAAATGTTATCGCTTACCATCAGACGTACCGTCTGATGGTAAGCGATTACCGCCGATAATGGACACACGCAACACCTGAGGCGTCACAAGTGCGCGGGAAAATGTTTTCACACCGGTTTTCTGTGAGGCCGTGGTATCATTCCGGTCGAGCCGGCCTATGCATGTCGGAGCGTGGCTCTCCCACGGTATAAATATATTTATATATATATATAGTGTCCGTCGTAAAAATCAGTATTACTAATATTGTGCCTTTCATTCTACTACCGAAATTTAAGTAGTAACATAGTAGAGGGTGTCGGTGTAAAGTGCTAATTTTCGATAGGTATTACGAATTAAGATCGCCTTTTAATCTGTTCATGAATCAATTACGTCATTAGGATTGTGTAAATAGCGGATACAACAAAGTGTACTTCGCTTTCACTTGCATTTTAGTTTCAGAAAATGTTTCAGCAACAGTTAAATAACATCCTTATTATTGTATGTAATTAGACTTATTATTCATTGTTACGGTTGAAGTTTGACCTCAATTTATTTTTTGTACATCTTACATACGGTCGTCTGATCTCAAATAAGACAAAACCTGTGATATGGTAACTGCTTACAACACTGCAGACTGCTTATCAACATACAAATATATCCTTCTAAAACATAATTATATATTTTAGATAAATTACTACGAGACAGTGTTCATCACACAAAGATTCGTCCTTGGTGGGACTCGAACCCACGATATCTGTCTTAACAGTTAGTATCACAAACCACTAGACTAACAGACTCGTGGAAATTGTAGTCCATATCTTCCCCCGTTTTTGTAACAACTGAGAGAATTTTTCCAATCGGACCAGTAGATCCTGAGATTAGCACGTTCAAGCAAACTCTTCAGCTTTATATATTAGAATAGATAAGTACGATAGGTTTCTACTGAAGTAACGGCCTGACGATTACCAGCCATTGAGGGTGAAAGAACCCCTTAAGACTTCAAAATAGGGCTGAATCTAATCACTAAGTTACTTTAATTTGCGAAATCTCGCCTCTTCTTTTACTAAACACTTTTAAGATTCCCGAAATTAAAAACGCAAGGAAATAACGTCCCTGTATTTTATCAATTAAATGTAAACAATTTATTTTGGCTTTGGCAAACAATATGATAAGTGTAAATGTTTGAACGTTAGAAATAAAATTATCATTATTATCATTTTTTATTGTTTTTGTAACAAACTTTAATGCGATTGTTTGAATCAGTCTCCTTTATTAAATATTAAAGACCAGCCGTCTTTTAATCTACCGGGTATATGACCTGTCATATGTAGTATAGAAATGTAAATAGCATTGCCATTTTGTTTGCCTATTGAATTCCAGACATAAGTCGTCTACCAGGCGAACTCTATAGACCATGCTTGCTAAACAATCAACTTTGTTATATAAAGTTAGGTAATTAATAGAGTTTAGGCCACAAACTATGAAACCTGAGTGCAATTAAAATACGTAACAGACCCCAGCATCCCTATTAGGGAGTTCGCCAGTAGGTATTAAATTTATATGTGCCCCGGTACAATCAACGCGGCAAAACGCAATTAAAAGTTTACTGCAACCGGTAGCATTGTCTGCTGTTCAGCCTGTTAATGCAATTAACTGAGATTACAAAAGAAAGCCAGATGGAACGTACTTGTCAAATAACATGACGCCGTTAATTATTTAAGTGTGCGTGACGACCTGCAACGATACTTTAGGAACATGTACATCTGTGTGCGTGTGATGATACCATAAGCCGTAAAAAGTCCCTATATTTTTGATAAACATTAAGATTGAAAAAGAGGGGCAAATAATACTTTCAGAGGAGCTTTTAAAACAATTTCCTAAATATAGAAACGAGGTTCACTAATGTCTGGATTAGCAAGTGATTTCCCTAATTGAAAGGAAAAAAATAGACAAACCTAATATCACTGTCGAACTACGGTTGGTAATAATCGGGTAAATAAATAATTATAGCAACCAAATAATCGGTATTTATCTGTGAAAAGGTATTATGTTTAATAACGCAAGACAGCATTTTGGACGTTAAATCAAAAATCACTCATGACGTGAAAACAATATGGCGGTTTATCAAACACTGCCCCAAGATTGTATTCGCTTTATAATCCATATTTAGTTTGTTAGACTCATTGACGTGTTCTTTGCGATCCATCTGGCTTTTTTTATAATCGTATCAGGTATTCGGTACCTATTCATATCCTATTTATATATATAACTGACATTAAACTACACTATCGTTATTACTACAATATTATGATGGTGTAATAAACAATCGATAGAACTAATTTAAGTAATTCATCGCCTTTAATCTTATATTATAATGATTAAAATTCAGTTTTTAATTTAGACTAGGGGAACACACTATAGGTATACGTAAATATCATATATAATTTATTAAATGACTTTAATATTTTAGGCAAAACAACTATTCATATAAAAACCTACTTTTTTAAAATCGTTTCCCCAAATCCCCTACATTTATAGTCGGTAATTGACTGAATATAAATCCCTCTCTTTAAAATTAGTTGTTTGTTAACCGACCCACGGTGAAAAAAATTAAGTTGCGAGTTAAATTTAAATTTCGTATTAGGAGTACGACCGGCCTTACCCCTTGCCCGGCCTTGCCCCTAAAGCTAATATTTTCGCAACACCAAATCCTTCACAATAATATAAGGAAATCACTAAATTTACTTTTGAGATTGATCGATGGGTACACGAAAAAATTCCATAGACGATATTTAAATAAGTATTGAAATGTTTAACCATATCTAGATCATGAAAGTTACGTTAGTAAATAAGTTTATTAGAATTTCTTGAGAAATAAACATAATGAAACTGATTGCTTATACTTACTTCGGTTCATGCAGGCTTGGTACAAAGTTTTTGCGAGAGCAAACGGCCTAGGCTCATTCTCTGCTATAGGTTCGTCCAGCAAAGCTCTTATTTGTTCTTGAAGCTGGTCGGTGATGATGGAAAATGTATTTACAGAAGTTTTATCATCGGGTATGCGGGTGTTCTTCACAAACGAACCACATGCGAAATCGTAGAAATCGTCGCATGGATCCACTTTGTCATCCATGTTCATAAGTAATTTTGAAGCTACAAATTAAAAATAATTGATTAATTAAATGCTTAGATTATATATGACAAAAACGACACACAATAATCATAACGTAATATTATTGACAAAACTACGGTAACAAACACAATTTCAAGCTTTCCCATAAAAATCCCAAAAATAGTTTGCCTATACATAGGTATTGGTCAAACTACAAGAAAAAGAGGCACGTAAAATTAATCATTCCCCATTCTCAATGAGCTATATTTTTACACTTCATTATACGAATTTTATTTAGAAATAAATCTTGCCATGAACAATTAACATTCAGACATTTACATATTGTTTCTTCCATAAAAAGTTCTACGTTGTCTTTCTAAAATGTTGATAGTGTTGATAAGCTCTGTCTATACAAAAAATTTGCACAAATTTATAATTCGAAACAAACATTTAACCCTCCGAATAAGAATAGTTTCAGAATGTTCGTTTATTCGCAATAGAAACAAGGTCTTTGTAACCCAATACCTGAATTCATTGAGCTTTGTAACGTGACAATATTTATTTCATTACAAAACTGACCTCGCTTTTACGTACACATTAAACATTTTCTCTTTAATTAGGTCATTTTATATTCACTATTAATGGTTTTAGTAAATACACTACCTACTATTCAATGGGGTTTTAATATTAAATCGAATTGAAATTGTGAAGTAGTTGCGACAAAACATTTAATTTATGTAGTTTGTAAATCTTAGCATTTTTTTTACTTATTAGATTTTATATGAAGAAAAAACAAGCAACACAAATCAACAACACCAAATCAGTATTTTAAAATAACAACACGTAAACGCCATGTAACAAAACTTAGATTACGACAAACTACAAAATTGAATGTAAAAATTCAATACCTTTCTACAACCATGAAAATTATTATATGGTAACCTCGTTCTTTTATTGCATACCTTTTGAAATTAAAAAGGTAAATATGTGTCTATAGTTATTTTATAGTATATAGCATGCACGGCAGACCTACATAGGTACCTAAGGGCGCTACGCGTATTTCGTAAGATAACTGATGTTTTAAATAAACTACTACTACGTTTTATGTAATACTAAAATATTTATTTACTATTTTCATATTATATTTTTACACTTTTACTAAAAAAATAATGTATTTAAAATATTATCGGCAAAAGCCCAATTTGTTTTCTTTTATTTAAAAGGACTATTCTCTTTCTATGAATAATCCGGTGTCACAGGGGACTTTGCGAATATAATTAATATAATTATGTAAATGAAACGGACTCAAGAAGCACCCAGATTGGAAACAACAATCGTGGATCTCACAAGGTGTTGTGCCATGTTGTATGCCCACTACACTCAGCGCAGTGGAAAGTGAATTTTAGGAATAGACTAGATGCTATTTTTAAAGCAAATTTAATAACTGGTCGTTCTCACTACTATTAATGTTCCTACAATGTGACTACACGCTTTAAAAAGACGGTCATGCCCAAGCCACTTAAATGGTTAGGGATGATGCTGATCATAACCTTAGTTAGTAATTATAATATTTTATGTTCATCAAACACCAACTTACTCCGCAGTCCTTACCATATATATACCATGAAGAATTAAAATTCAAGGCAGGTTTACCTGTATGAATACATCCAGGAGAGTTGCATAAATCCACCTCCATATCACCGGTTCCTCCTTTTATGACAACTGCCGGCGGCATGGATGAAGAAAGTTTCAGTTCACTAGTCTGTGGCTTGTCTAAAAAGCAGGTACAAACACATGCTGCATGAATTGATGACCATGATAAAATTCGTGCAAGGAATAGATGCAACAGTATGAGTAAAAGCATCACAAAAAAAGACCAATAGAGACCACAGATGAAACATACAAAGTAATGACAATTTCATATTAACTATTTTTTTCGGCTATAATGAAAACCTAATTAGAAGGAGAGGTGTATGACTAGCTGTGGATTAATATAGGCTATCGATAATGAAGCCTTTGCTGTTATTGATGCAGCAGATAATGCTAAAACTGTTTACTGTAAATTATTATGATATGCCAGTATTTCAAACATCAGAACTGCTTTTCAAAAAACTTAACGAGTGGCCAGCTAAATGCATCGAAAAGCTTTAGAATTCTGCATTTGTAGTACGTTGTGTTCGTTGTCATGTATTTTACATTAAGGATTTACAGTTATGAAAACTAATAGAGATGAAAAAAAATAATAACTGTATACATATTTTAAATTTTAGTACTATTACATTTAGTTATATTAAACCTACTACGGAAAGGTTTCTATATTCAGTCACAACGTTTACTGTTTCAGCATCGATTGGACATTTATTATCTAAAATTGGGTCATCCTACCTGGGTTGTTACAGTTCGAGAACTGTGGAATTGTTTAACATTGAGTTAGCTAGTTTCTTATCAATTTGTATGTCCAGATAGTTATTCCAACAGATTGTCGTCCCCACGTCCTAATGCCAAGTTATAATTTTATCAAAAATGCTTTGGGTAATTTCGTTATTGAATATTGTTGACAAATTATAAACCAAAGGTAATATATTGATGTTTAAATTTTAACTACTCGTTTGTGGCACTAAAAGTTCTATTAATTGAATTTGGGAATTAGCTAAGAAATGAATTTTAATAAAGTGTTGAAAAATCCAACAATGGTAAATATTACTATTAAGTGTATGTATTCTCTCATGGGCGATGTTGATGATGTCCTTTCTGATGATCAATTTATGTACTGTTATTTTTTTTTTTGATGAGAACTAGAAAAAAAGTTTTTTTTTGTGTAACGAATACCAGGGATACTCATACTCAGAGCAACCATTTTTGGATTACACTAAATGTCATGTCTGTAATTAAATAATCTGTCTAAATGTAATTGTCTCATGTAGAGATCGAACCCGCAACATTCAGCACAATAGGAAGTAGTGAGCTGAATGCTTACACTACTGCGCCATTCGTGCAGTCAAATAATACTCCTTTTTCTTTTTATTATTACTAAATGTGATCTAGTTTTTGTGTTTAGTAATAGTTTTTTAGAGAACTCGGACTTGACAGTAACAGCTAATTAAAGTGATTTATAGGAATGTGACCCTGACTTTCTCAAGCTATTTACACTTTTAATGACCTTTTTTTCATTTTCGTGCTGATAGATTGAAAATAGGGAGATTCACCTCCTCTCTTGATCTTTATTCATTCTGTGGCTGCCGTAAAAGTTGACTATAGGAGAAATTTCTCACTTAGATTACATTACGTAAGACAACAACACTGCAAAGAGCAGGAACTTGATATAGCAGCATGATAAAGTAGGCCAGCTTTTCTAGGCAGAGGTATATTTCCAGTGAACTATTAATAGCTGTTGATGATGATGATGATTGTTTATACTACCCAATCCTCGGTTCAAATGTTTCTTTTTTACCAAAAAGATACCATCCATTACAGTGTGATTATTACAGGTATATCTATTTCTATTTGCTGTTTTTTTTTTAAATATACTTCATGCAGATTTTTATCTTGTTTGAATCATCACATCGGTGGGGAGGGGGAGGGGCGAATGGTACGAAATTGTGGTACAATTAGTTTTAGCGCGATTTAGTTGTGAGTATTTTTTTTGTCACCAAACATCTACGAAACACAAATGATTAAAGGCTCTGTATGACTGTTTAAAGAATATTCCTACTCTATACCTTATGTTTTTAAAAAGGAGGCATATCTCCCCACACGTAAACTGTTATCAGCAGCAAAATGTCTTTGTGACATAAATGCTAGCATAAGTTCGTATATATTGTATCCTTGTCTAAGTATTTAGCCATATATATTACACATATTGCCGCTAAGTGTTAATTTCCTAAGCAGCACAATTTGAGTCGTTAATAGTTAGATTTTCTATGTGAACATCATTTAATCTAGCAAGAGACATCTATTTGACGAAGTCAGTCATACGATCTAACACTTCGTTACAGGCGAGGCAGAATAAAACAAAACAATAACCACCAACAGACTTACACTAACAATGAAAGTACTAGTTTACGTAACAAACACTTTGTTATTCCGCTACACGGGAATTACTGCGGGTCAGAATGTGGTCAGAAATGCTATACATTTTAATATGAGCATACCTATTAGGCAATAGCCAAACTATATTAACACCTTTTAATATATTAGTACGAATGTCCCTATACTTCTTAAATATAAATGTGTAATAATCTCCATTCGTAGATACCGCGATTAGCACAATGATGTTGTGAAACACTCAAGTCGTTACCTAAACAACAGACAGAATTGTTTTTCGTTGTCTCTTATTGTATTGCCATCACGTGTACATCAGCACATACCCGAAAACTTTGAATATGAACTACAATATATACTAAAATAATAGAAATTTTACGCATTTCATTCACGGTCGTTTGATCTAAAACTAGGCAGACCCTCTTCTATAGTAACCAGACTGATAAATGTAATAAAATATATCGGAAAACATGCATATTATAAATTAATTACACCCAGACGTAGAGCTAATTCTTGCGCTCATCGCTCCACGATATGTGACCATGTGTATCGAACCCAAGACTTCTCAACTCGATAAACTCAGCAGCAAAGAACACTAAGCTCAGTCCTGTTGATATTCGTTTAAATTATGTGCTATACTTATCAGTATATTCTTAATTTTTATCTATAATGACCTAGGCTGCGTTGGAAAAGGACTGGAAATTATTATGGTGATGGACAGGAGATACGATATTCATGTATTTTTTAATTTAAACCACCAAATTTCGTAGAACCTCGGAATAGAAGAAGCACTTAGGAATCTGCAGAAATTTTCCTACTTCACACACAACTACACCAACCTTTTTGAGAAAGTAGGCTTTGTCAAAACTATCGTAGAATGCTGTGTAGGTCATTAGATATTAGATTAGATATGACCTATCAAATCATTAATACTGCAGGTAGCAAAAATAATATACATTTGATACTTAACAAAAACCGCTTCATATTTAAATTTAGCACTATTTTGACACAGATAAAGGATACAGTTCACTGCATCGTTCACGGTTGCAATGAACTAGGAATAAAAAGTGCAGATCGTTAAATTGTTATTTTTGTCTGTTGATGTTCTTTCTCAACAGCTACTTAGACTTGCTCAATTTTGCGTGAAAATAAATTTGTAAATAAGTTTGTAAGTGATATTGTGATACGATAGTGGTTATTATAATAATTTAGTTTAGCGCGTGCGAGGGCTTGGCGCAGCGTAGCCATCGTGCGGCACGAATTTCAACATACGACGTGATCTTATGTTTTGTAACCGACATCCGAGTGCTGCAACACAGTTTTTGTGTATATATAACGTTATATTACGATACCGCTGAATTTTTTTGTAAAATAAATACCAAAGACAAATTTCAAATAATTCTACAAGATAAATTAATCACGTAGTCTGGCATGCCTCGTTGCTCTGCAATGTCAAATGGCTTTAATTTAAAACCCGTAACATTGTAAATCAGAGTCATAAAGTGATAGGTAATAACAGACTTAAGAAGTCTAAATCAGTATAAAACTAATGCTGATTTAGACTTATTATATATGTATTATTAATAAATTTTGATATTATATCAAATATAAAGTCTAAATCAGCATTGATTAAAGTTTCATCATTTCAGTTGATAGTTTTGTCAGAGTTCCAATAATGATGTTAGCTTTAAAGGTCGTTATGAAAATATGGCTAGATAAATGAAAAAGAGTTTCGTTAAGATCGCCAATGCGCTTATACGCGGAAGATGGAACACTAGGCTTTATAGCTATATTTGTATGAAACTTATGTAAAACAATACGTTTGTGAAATGCTGATTAATGGACGGATGGTCACTTATGTTGCATATTTTATAATATATAATGCAGTAATTAGTATCCACAATAAATGGTATAATATACGAACTAGCATAAATATGCTACCTGAATTTCAAAATGCTTTCATAGGAATCCTACTACTTACCATACAGACTCTGCCTAGCTTAGGACCGGACGGCCGCGTGTGAGATGTGTAAGGATTTTTTTATTAAATTACTGTCATTTAATAATTTGAAACAAATGGGCAAAGGTACTTCTAAAATTTTGAACTCGTGGATTTATTTTTGTCCTTAAGTATAACTTCATCAACATCAACAACCCATAAAGACCCACTGCTGAGCTCGGGTATCCTCTTAGGAGAGGGTTAAGGCTATACGTCTACACGCTGGCCAAGTTGTTGGGGACTGCCAAGACAACGTTGTATGTTTTTGCCGCCCGAAGGCCTTCAACTAAGCTTCACGACTGTTATCCTAATCACGGAGACGCTCATGGTAACATGCCACTAGCGGGCACCCATCTAGGTACTGACTGCGCAGTCTTTGCTTACTCTCGGTGATTGTTTCTAATCACTGACTGCAACTGGGCTATTAGCGCCTCCATTTAATAAGTATGACTTGCTCCTAGAAGATTATACCTACATTAGATAGTCTTTAGAGACCTAATTAGACATAATAATCTTATACGCTGAAACAATGAACAAGACGTCGGGAAGTCAGGAAACGGAAATTCTGTTGCACTAAATGCCTGACATTTGAGACAAACGACCTAGATGTAAAATAATGAAAAGCATATAATGGTACCTAAAAATGAAAATAGGTGATGTTCAGTTACTACGTTTTTAAAATACTTGTGACTTTTATAAACATATTTTATATGTACAAAATTAATAGTACTAAAAAGAGTTCAAAATTTAAAAATAAGTACACTTTGTATCCTTGCCTGTGTTTTCATTTTCAAGCCTTTTGAATCATCAGTCCTAACTGGACGTAGACCTCTATGTAGAAACGAGCCTCAGGCCTTCCATATCACACCGGTATACCAATACCTAATCTTTATATATATAAATCTTCTGTTCAAGTGATGTTGCTATACTCCTCTTAAACGTCTGAACCGATTTTAATAATTTTTTTTGTTTTCATTCCTGAGGATTCAGGAATGGTTTGAATTAAAAAAAAAGAAATTGATTCGACCCGCGGCGTTAGCTATCTAGTAAATAAAAATATTTGGAGCATCTGACCCACAACGCCACTTAGTTTTAAAAAAGCAGTGGTATTTCAGAGATTAAAACTTTTTATTTAAGAATTTTTTTTACTTAGAAAGTTGTGCTCCTGTATTTAAGTAAACTTAACAAAGAACATCAGTATCTTTATTTAGATTTTGTATAGGTTGTGTGTAAAATATTCATCGGCGTCGGGCCAAACAAATGTACTGAGGCGTTCTTACATCACGCATATTGTACTGTTCCTACTTTTATAAAGAACAAAGACACTGAATCACTTGCAAAATTTTCTCTAATTATATATTCTACCGACATCGCCTCCGTCGGTGAGTTACAAATGAAACATTTATTTCGTTTATGTTGACCCATCATTGCTGCATATAAACTTGTTTATAACCGACTTAAAAAAGGAGGTCCACTATTTAGCTTCATGTTGTTATTAATCTACACTATTGTTTTAAAATAACATGTCCTGACTGACTGACCGATTCGTCATCACCGAGCGTTAACTGTTAAAGTTAGAGCTATGAAATTTGGTGAACAGGGTCCTTTTACTGAGTACAGTTACACCCACTAAGGATGGAATTTCGGAATTTCCTCCCCCGAAATAGTGGTTGAAAGTTTGTATGTAAGGCCATAATTTTTTAAGTTAGAAACATGAAACTTTATTTTTGGGCTACTAATTAAAAATGAGTGTATACGTATTTAAGCGTTTCTGGATATTCTATCCCTAAGGTGGTGAAATAGAGGTTGATAGATTCTATCGAAGTCCGTAATATTTTTGAAACTTTATTTTTGGGCTACTTATTAAAAATGAGAATAAACGTATTTTATCATTTCTGGAGATATTACCACAAAGTGGGTGAAATAGGGGATGAAAAATTGTATGAAAGTCTGTCATTTTTTAGATAGAAACTTAAAATTCTATTTTTGGGCTACTTTTTTTATGCGTTTCTGGATAATCTACCCCTGAGGGGATGAAGTAGGAGTTGAAAGATTGAATGGTAGTCTTAGTCAAGTTTTTAAGTTAGAAACATGAAGTTTTATCTTTACGGTACTGAGAAAAATCAGTAGATACCAACGTATAAGCCTTCCCGGATAGTCTACCCCTAAGGAGGTAAAATAGGTGTTGACATTTCGTATAAAGATTAGTTTGGAAGTCCGTAATTTCTTAAGTTAGTAGCCTAAAACTTTGCGTTCAGGATTTTGATAACATATAAATAAATACTGTTATCAGCATTTATGGGAATTCTACTTCTAAAGGAAAAACAAACTAATTGAAATAAGATTCGAAAGTTTGTATAAAAGTCCTTGTTAATGGGTTATTGATTAAAAATAAATAAATATGTCTAACAACACGAATAAATTATTCATACATATTTCACAGTTTTGATTAAATATATATAATCAACTTCCACGCCAGCAGCCGCAGGCATCAGCTAGTGGTCTTTATAAGATTATAACATCTTTTTTATGTAAAAGGGTAAATATACTTCCCATTTCCTAGTTTTTCAATAAGAAAAATCCACACCTAAGCGAGAAAAACTATGTTCTATATAACTATGGCGCATTGAAGTCGTTTAAAGGTAGTTTTTTTCGAAAGTTAATTAACAATTTGTCAACCATAAGTCCGTAAAAAGAAGTACATGGTATTTTATCAAGCTGCAGAAAAATACTTTATGAGTTATCTAGATTTAAAATATTCAGAATTATCTTTTACTTTTATCTGGTACATACCTACAAAGTATAAACGGGGCCTTTGACTGCCTCGCTGGCGCAGTGATAGCGTTTGCGACTGCTGAGCTAGAGGTCTCGGGTTCGATTCCTGAGTCGGACCAAATATTTGTATGATCTGCAAATATTGGTTTCTGAGTTTGGGTGTTTTCTATGTATAATATATATGTATTTATGAAAACAAAAGTATATATGTATTAATGTCAGTTGTTAAGTACCCATAGTACAAGCTCTGCTTAGTTTGGGACTAGATGGCGTTGTGTGTTATAATGTCCGAAATATTTATTTATTATTTATTTATTTCAAGTCCAGATTAAGTGCAATGTCAAATAAAATAAAATCTTGAATGTAATGTAGTGAAAGTGACTTAAACTTTCATTATTATTCGTTTAATTTGTCACAGTTCAATATAAAAAACTATTTCTCAGAAAGACCGCCCCAATAAGGTTATAAGGTCGTTTGCTCTAAATTGTGCTACGTGTCCTGACTACAGCTGAGAGCTCCAAGTTGCTACTTGACCTCCTCAAACTTTTCAAATGAAACAGTTGAAGTAATTGTAAAAGATAGCCACGCATACACGCATGCCTATCTAATCAGACAAAACTTATACATTTATCATTTCTTTGCATCTGACAAAAAGTATTTTACATGAAAACGTTATTGAAAGAACCAATGTCAATTATTGAAGTAAAAATAAAACGTGATACGAATTTCCTGTTATACTTATTATGAATCGTTGCAGTGAACAAGCTCGACATTGTGCTGAATGACCTTTGCGCTGTATTGAGCTCGAATAAACAGCGAAGATGCCTATTAACTGCTGTTTATAAACTGATTAAAATCAAACTAAAGCCACTGTTGCATAACCTAAATTTCATGCGTTTTATGTAATACCACAACATTTATTCTAAGTACATTAAGCATCCTCGAGCAAAGCTGTTTGAAAATAACTGGACTTATTTCTGTGACTTGGAAGTTAAGACGACTTTAAAAGCAATGTAATTCGAAGTTAAATGGACTTATATGATCACAGGCATACAGGCAACATTCGTACGGATACCTAAACGATTGAGAGAACATATGAAAATGGTTGAGGTGGAACGTGGTGCTAACTGTCTCACTTATAATGACTTACCGTGGCTTTCATCAAAGTCATTTGATTTGCATTGGACGAACGTGGCCACGAAAGCGGCTAGGAAGGCGATGACCAGCAGCACGGCAACGCCGATGGCTAGCATCAACCGTTCCTCTAGTTTGGTCCGTAGGCCCAAGAACGATGGTCTGTAACAATTTTAAATCAGTTTAGTCAGTAATAATGAAATACATCGATTTTAAAAAGAACTTTAAACAACAATATCGTTTCAAAGAGGAGGAAAACAGGAATTAAATCTTATAACAATCCGTCTGACCGTGGTATAGTAGGCCAAAACCTCGTTTCTAAAGATATGAATGTACAGCAGTGGAGTCGGAAAGGCCATTTATGGTAATGATTCACTGGACCTCCAAATATTAATATGTGTAATTGTGCACGTTTATCCCCGTTCAATTATATTTTTGAGTAGCCGATGAACCGTATTCATCGGCTCTCCTCTAACAACAAACAATCTTATCTCAGTCAAGTCATAAATAAGGAATATTATAAAATTCCACCAAGCCTGGACGTATTGTAATTATCACTGTAGATATTAATGACATTAAGAGGTTTATGTGAGAATAAAATTATATTTTTAACAATGCTTGCATTTTATTGACTATTGTTGTTTTTTGTTCTAGTGTCCCTGATTGGTAATACCATTTAGGGTTTTTTTTATTATTGTCACAGTTTAAATCCGCGAACATACATACAACACATACATTTTTACCACAGTGCACTTTACATATTTGCTACCACTTATGTGATATGAAATTAGTACAATTTTAACAAATACTCTGTAAAAACTTTTTCAGATAAATTTAAATTGTCAAAATACCTTATCATTTATTTTCATTTAAATGTGAAATACGTCTACTAGGCTAAATGAAATATTTTCTAATATTTTATGTTTTAAATGAAATAGTGTTGCTTTCTATGAAATATAAATATCTGAAATATGTTATAATTTAAATTAAAAGAGCTATGTAAAAAATGAAAATACAAAATGAGAGTGGTTGTTCTTTGAGGGAGAAAATTGCCTCCAAATTTTCAATTTGTTTTGGTAACCCAATTTTCGTGTAACCGTAATTTTCCTTGGTGTTAAACGAAAAGAACTCGCGGGGGATATCAACTTGATTCTTTATTGTGATAATTTGAGGTTAAACATAACTCTTTTAAACTTTTGTACTTGAAACCATGTTGTACAATGATTTCAACAAATAGCATTTTTGGGATTCAAGTAAGTCTACGTTTTATTCAAGACGCTGTTAGAAATGTATACAGATACAAATAAACATTGATGATATAAGAAAGTATTTACGAAACTCACACTAGACTAGTTTTAGACATTAATATTAGATTTTAACTGTAACGCTTTTTAGAGTTACCCAGATATTTATAGTTATTAAAAAATTTTATTTCAAAATGATTGTCGTGAATGTCTATGAAATAATTTTACAAACTAGAGCCCATGTGTCTGTACGTCTGTCATCTGTAGGTTTTAAAATTTTCATGCTGTAAAAACTTTGTTGATCCAAAGTCAAACAAATTACAAAAAAATATTTAAAATATCGTTAAGGTAATGTGGTGACCCAAAAACAAAAGCCTACTTCATTTCTCGTTAGTTAATCGAAAATAATATTACGATTTTTTTTACGAAAATTTGTTTTGAGGAATTTTGTCTTTCTTTCCTATTGAAGAACTTGCAAATTATACATAATTATGTTATGCTAACCAATAGCATTGTGCTAATAAATCGGAGGTTGTTTTTCGAAATCATCTCATGGGTGATTTCTGTTTACGAAATATATATAACCAAGCTCAAGGGAAAAATCCGCAAAAAGGGTTACTAGAGTTACTCAGTTTTTTTTTAATTTTGTCTTTCGAAGTGCTTATATTCTACATTTGGAATGGGGCCCCGAACAGACGAAGTCCGACACACACTTGGACCGTTTGCTTATTCGAAATTTCTCTGTCCCTTAAAACATCATTCAAACTTTGCAGTGTATTATTAATTTTAATAGATAAATAGCAAGGATTCTAAAGACTTGTATTCCATTTTCTTCTTTCTTATCCCGTGACTACTTTTCAGTATTTTTTATTAACATCTTCAAACGATTTTGTGTACAACGAGAGAAAATCCGTAACGTTATCTTCCTTTATTATTAAGATAGAGATATTGTGAGTTTGGATAACAACAACATCAGTCACGATTCTAATAAGATCGAGTAATACAACATCAGATGGTACTTACGTGTTAAAACGTCGATCAATATACAAGTGTTATTCAATTTATGACTGCGTTTTATAGCACTTTCCATTTTGCTATAAAGCTTATCATAAATGAATATTGTTAATTACTCTTACAATTGACAACGGTTATTCCTCCGTATGGTGACGGAATAAGAAGACGGAGTTTCACCCCTCTTTATTCCGTGGGAGTCTTAAGAGCTGACTTAGGAAGTAAGCTACGCAGGTCAACAGCTCTGCAACGAGTAAAAAATTTGACACATACGCTATACCAACTCGTGGTATAGTAGACTAAAACCAATCTTCCATTCTGAGGAGAGGCCTGAGTCTAACACTGGACTATTAAAGGCTTTTGAAAATCATAATGATGTAATTACCACATTGAACGTAAGTTGCTAAATGTGTAGATTGGTGTAATCTCAGCAATGTCTGTCGACATCAAAGTTTCAGGCTTCATTACATGTAAACATATCCATTTCATATAATCAAACTTATAGATTGATCTATATTATTAAGATAATAGTTTCTATATACCTAAACTTACCTATGATTGTGTTCTAGAGGAAGGAAAGAGGAAGCTTATTTTATATAATCTTGACTCCATCATCGTCAGCCTACCAGTGAGATCTGTTCTATTCTAGCGTCCCTGCAGCGTTGCTGAATGGACAGACATCCAGGTGCTGAGATGTCTCTACGAAGCCGCCACCATGTCAATACTAAGTACTAATAAATTCGAAAGTACGTAACTCTGACTGGCTGTCTGTTATCCCTTCACAACTAAGCTGCTAAATTTGCAAGGAGATAGTTGGTTGTTGAGGAAGGACACTGGTTAATCCGTTTTAAGCGATATACGCGCAGGCGGAGCTGCGGGTAAAAGCTAGTATTTATATTACTCAAGATATTCTAATTTGAATTTAGTTTTATTGCTAGGTACTTGAGTTATTCAAATTTTAACTTTTGCTTTTAGTTATGATCTTCACTTTAATGGCAGTTAAAGGTACGAAGTCAAGTAGGCATTAATATAGCATTGTACTCACGAAAATCACTAACTGGTTGAGCTCAGTGTCTATTAGCAACGGGTGACCCACATCCAAAAGACAATGAAGTGTAATAAAATGACATTGGAATTGAATAAAAAGAGCATAAAAGTCCTATAAGTAAGTTCCTCTCTCACATCTGGTACGAGACTCATCGTTACAAACTTGCTATGTAACTATCTATACGAATAAATAAAATTAAAGTTTATGTTTGTGATTTCACAACAGTAATTGCATAAAAAAATCAATTAAAAAAAACTACATGTCTTCTTCTTACAGCTAATCTCGGCAATAGGTGGACCGGTTTTGACAAAGCTATTACTAGCATATAGCTGATTTTATGAGGAGTAATTTAGAATTATTTTATTTTAGAAAAAAATTGGATTGCGCGGGAAATTTTTTAAACAAATGTAATGGTGAGCAATATTCGTATAAAAAGCGCGCAGCTTGTACAAAAATATAAACACTTGATGAATGAATATGAAATTAAAAATAATTATAGATACGGTGCTCAATACATATTGTATAATCAATAATTGTCTGATGTACTCTGTTGAAGTATCTGCGTATAATTATTAACAAAAATAGATTGCATGAACTATGTGTTAGATTTTGTTGATGTGTGTAAAATACTCATGCAGGTTTTGGTCATTAATACACGGTACACACGCAATAAACTAGAACTCAATTATTTCGTTGGGATTTCCAAAGTCCAAGAACTGCCCACTATTTATATAAGTATTTTTTGTTAGTTGCTTATACTGAAGAACTTAAACAAGAAATTATGGTTTTCTACTATTTAGAATTTTATTTTTGGTGTCAACGGTTCCGGCTGACATCGCTACTAATTTTCACAACCGGATGCAAAGGGGTAAACGAGCAGTCGTATCACCTAATGGTAAGCAATTACCGCCGCCGTGGACACCCACAACACCAGAGGCGTCACAAGATCGTTGTCGACCATTGGGGAATCGGGAGGGGGATGGGGAAGAGGTTGGGTTATCCGGTATCCTCATTCACTCGGTGAAATCCAGCGTAAGCGCAATTTCTCGCCAGTTTTCTGTGAGGCCGTTGTATTACTCCGGTCGAGCCAGCCTATTCTTGCCGAAACGTGGCTCTGCCACGGTGAATATATTTTTTTTCATCCGCAAATAATGTTGATAGTACTGAAAGTCTTTGTTGAAAACTAGTGGTTGACCAAGCACACATGCAATTAATGAAAAGAAAAACTGTTTTAATAGAGCAGACCTGAACGGAGGGAAAAATAATTTTGCTTCTGTATTTTTACTTCACAAATACTTTCGTACTTTAATAAGAGCTAAGTTATAACAAAAATATGTTCTCTATTGCACTCCATAATATAATATACCAAGCCCTAAAGCGACTAACATATATCTCTCGATTAAATTAAAAATTTAAGCCAAGAATGAGAATAAAATGAAGTTTCAAATATTAACGGTGATCACGTCTGGTAGCGCTTCCATTTCATTGAACAAGTTTTAAATATTAAATGAATGAGACCAGTCAGGAGAAGTGATAGTGATCAGTGATATAGAATAGAGATGTTTTGGGTACTTTATACAAGTTCAATCAATCGATGCTTGAGTACCTCGATGACGTGTATATATTGATTACAGACGTTGCTACTAACGTATCTACCGTAAAGCAACGCTTGAATACTCTTTTAGATTAAGAACAATGTGATTTCATTAATGAGTATTTTTAATTACTTAGCTCAGATATTAGTACACGTGCCCCGTAATTAGTAATCTTGTTAATTGGAATTGTCCTTTTGACAATTACAGTCAAAAGCAGTTTATGTATGGATATACATAGTACATAATCTCGAATACATCGATTTTTTGCCTTAATTCATTTAAAGACTGATATGCAATACCTATAAATGTTTAGATAAATACAACTGGTAAGATGTGTGTGCGCCTTTGTTAATCGTACTACTAGTCGAAGGCCTCGTCTCATCGTTATCGAGATTTGGCTTTAGCCCTCTTCACCACACTAGTTCAAATGAACAAATTTCGATATGCATTCAATGATACTGGTATTCTATGTATGCATTATTTTAGAATACGCATCGACTAAGCGAAATATATTTTAAAAAACCATTCTATTAACAAGAAGGTACCTTCGTAGCTTTGTCTCTGTGTCAAAGGAAATAAGTAAATTGAAAAAAAAGACGGTTAAATTATTGTTTATAGAAGTATAAGCATAAGTAACAATTAAAAACCAGCCAGCCACTGTAAAATGATGATGTCACAGTAGGAAACAAAAACATTCTCACGATCTTTTAAATTATTTCAACTTGGTTCATAAAAACAATGGTTTTATAGTTTTTACTGCGAGAGTATTTCATTGGTCTTGAGAATCTATAAACAGAATCGAAGTGATTAACTAAGAGAAGACGGCACGCCACTATAACTGTTACTTATAGGCAATTAAAGCGGTTTCTAAGCCAACAGGCAATTTGCAAGAAAGTTGTACCTGATCTTAATTTGTTTTCATTCATGTTCTAAATTTTGGTTTGTTGCATGTTTATGAATTACCCCACGAAACAAAGATAGCATTAAAAATTTTAGTGAAGTTTAGCCATTAATGTGCTCATCACACCGAGCATAATGAAGGAAAGTTGCAAAACTTCTAAAATTTTAAATGTGCTGTTGAACTTTAAATAACGTTTCCATGAGCTTCTTGACAAAATAAATATTAGGTAATTTGTCTTGATCTGGAATAGAAATTATTATGAGTAAGATTACGATAAATATTCAATGAATATCCATTACCTTGACACTACCTTGTGGAACATTGTTATTTTTTTAGAGAGCTAAGCGCAATTAATATTATTTTGACGGCACTGGCGTCAAAATATCGTTGGATCACTTCCAAACGTCACCTTGAGAACTTATTTAATATAACAGTAATAAAAATGCCGATCACTTTCTGTCCACAGTGTAAAATATATATTTAAACGGAGAGGTACAAACTATCTTGTCTTTACCGAATTTTTAAACAGTGACGAGGTCTTTGAGTAAACGTAAATTAACTGTAAAAAGCTTTAGATGTCGGTAGTTACTGTCAGCATCGGCCCTCGGAATAGTTCATTAGCCCATAAAGTATACCTATTATTATCACTTCTAAACTTTTACTGGTTTTTTAATAACATTTGTTTATGTAACAGTCTTTTGGAATGTATATTTTGGTAACGGTAACCCGTGTATTATGTTACTACCAACCATCAATAAGATTCATTTGAAACTACACCTAAAAATAAAAGGTTATTATAAAAAAATAAAAATATTTATATCAGCTGTCTAGTACCCATAAGACAAAAGCAGCAGGTCTCGGGTTCGATTCCCGGGTCGACCTCAACTACTGCAGTCACATACACTACCACTGCGCCACCGAGGCAGTCGAATTATAGGATTTGTACATCTTTTCTTAAATCACCATATATTCACAGAAAAACCAACGTTATTCGGCTTCTTAGCAGATTATAGTCACACTTAGGTACTCACTATAATGTTGTATTGTACCAGTCAAGTTTCCAAAGGCAAAATAATCTAGTTCTAGGTTGAAATAATGCTGTCTGCAGTCAAACGTACAAGGCATAGAATAATTGGAATAAGAATTTTACTTCAAATGGAAAAAATATGTTTAGTATTTTAGTCTGTGAAATAAAATACAAATATATAAAAATTATACTGAGAAAGATTCAAGCCAAGTGAATAGACATTTACATAAATAATTTTTAAAATGTACAATCTACATACATACCTACTTTACTAAATTTTAATTCTTGTATCATGCAGTAGTGTTTTAAATTGTATCTCTACGATTGAACTGCTAATCAAGTGCCAAGTCATTATGGCAAGTTACGACTGTCGGAGTATTGTAATTTAATCTCTTTTCCCGAAAATCAAATCATTCATATCAACAATTAATAATTTTGTAACATTTCTACTCTAGAGCTGAACAATATAACAGCATCGCACTCAAGGTTCAAGGAAAATAAGACTGTTCTTTACTTTGTATTATATTCCGTTGTGATTGTCGTTTAAGTATAACTTAGTGTTATCGAGATCATACATATATAAACATCTATTCATAGCTTCGATACTTTTGAGCTAAGAACAAGAAAATAAAAACAAAAAACAGTAACAAGTCTATGTGTTTATTCAGGCAGACATCCGATACCGATTTAGGAGTTTTTGCCGAATCAGACGTACGCAGGCTGCTGTTTCTAGGAAAATACGTAAATAGCCGGCATTTACGATAGGCAGTATAAACATACTGCCTATTATGGAAAGTTACTTAAACAAGTAACTATCCATTATAGGACAGAATTGACTATTTTTAGCATTAATGTGTACTTGTTATCTAGTCTGTGTTAGGGCTACTTAAATGACAAACGCAAAAAACCAAATCAGATTGGAACAAGATCCTCGCTTATTAGTATTTCAAAATAATCAATAACTCTCCTTTCTAGGCCTAAATCCTGCAGGAAAGTATTAGATGCTGTTGCTGATGATGTACACCTAAAATAAATCGCAGGCAGACACAAAAACACTAATTTCTTTAAAACTACTGTTAAAAATAGCAGAACAAGCTAAAAGTATTATTAACGTTACCCTAATTTATTATCGAATGCATTATTTATGTTGAGTCATGCACAATAGAAAATCGGTATGCTATTTATTATAAGATTTGATTATATCAAGTAAATTCTTCGCTTCGATGTGGATTAAAATCATTCTTATGCAGTTTCAAAGGACTATTGTGATATAACCTTCCTCCAGCACAGTTTTGTTTAAAAATATAAAAGTTCTCGCACATGAGTAACTTAGCTTACATGTGAATCTACTTGGGGATACTTAAGAAGTACGTTAGAAAAATGATTGATGAAGGTTAAATGATCTCTTCCGAACTGAAGGACTTCTTATGGAAAATCCATGCCTATTTTACAATTATCGAGAAGTCGGACTCTTTATTCAAACCAAAAATAGTATTAATATTCCAACGTAAAGTCGATACCGTATAAATCGTGGCGGAAAATCAACATATTTAGCGGATGAGCGCGTTTCAAGGTAATCTTGCGGAAATTATGCGACAGTAAATAATTCTATATGACCGTGTCACAAGTTTTGATCAACTCTTTCATACTAACCATTGTTCTCCGGCAATATTTCGTTAATGTGGCACCAACATTCGGCCTTTGTGAATGCTAGCAACTAGCAGGTAATTCTAAATGTTGATAAACGTTAAACACGTAACATTGTTTACATCAGTCGTGATAGCTGAAGGCTATGTCGCCCATTACCGTAACGAAGTTGGGAAAATTACCGTATGGGAATACGCCAGCATTCGCCATTGTTTTACCATTATCACTCATAATTATTTTTTTATAAAAATATAGACACTCGTAGTTTCTATAATTTTATTGAAAAAAAAGTATGAGTGAGTATCATTTAGCATTCGCATGACAAGTAATGATAATCAGTTAAGAGATGATATAGGCACAAACGAAGTAGGTACCAACCATAGTTGTGTTTAATTTTTCTGCAAGATTCAGTTAAAGCTTCTTCAAGACTGTTTAAAATAATACTATAGAGATCCTTATGCGAATTGCAAACCATAACAAAAAAATATTTAACAACATGGAATGCTTGGCGAGATCCTCTTTTTTATTATAAATTGAGGTCGAAATGCTCAGAGGGCGTCTTGAGAAAATTAAACAGTGAGGAAATTAAGTGCCTAGCTGTAGAGCTGTTTTATATGGATAAAGTAGACAGGTTAATTGTCTCTGTTTCGTCTTTGACTATTTACGTTTATTCTCCACGCACTGAACAAATAAAATGAACTTGTTGTTTGCTTAGAGCAAGTTAATAAGATTTATGTTAAGGGCAATCGAGAGTGATACGCAATTCGGCTCGCAGAATTCGGCACAAAGAAATGATAAGATCGCGAGTGTCAGAAATTGTATAAGGTATTTAGAGAATTTATTATAACAACGTTTGATGTAGTTTAACATCGTAAGTAATATTGCCCAAATGCAAGAACAAGACTTAGCCTGTCTTGGTCTTGCGCCAAAACACTTGGTCTTAGTCTTGGTATTGCGACGAACAAGACCAAGCCCAAGTCTTGGTCTGTTCTTGCAGCAAGAGCCCGCAAGTCTCGCAATTACCTATCAGGCTATTGCTATTTATTAAACATTTCTTTAGATTTTAGAGGAACTTAAAAGAGTCGTAACAGTTTGAGCTTGATTTAACATAGCCATAATAAAGACCAATCAAATTAATGAATGTAAAATATATTGTGATGCAACAGTAAAATATCAATTTATTTAAACGGTTCTCTTAGAGATAATCGGGCTCGTAAGCAGTACATAGATCTTTTTGCACGCTTTTTATTTCATATTCACGCTTTTCATTTTATTACGTTGGTCTACGATTAGTTTTAATAAGCTTAAAAAAATATATTAATCACAGCTTTACGTAGGCACTAATCGGCTTTCTTTGTTGAGCGTAGCGAAATATTTCCACAAATAAATGAAAAGATAAATTATTTTAAAGATATTACTGTACCTAATTTTCGTATAATAATAGTGTAAACAGTTTTCTGTTACAAAATAAACAAAAATTGTAATACTTATTCGAATAAACATTAAAAATCAACAATGATATTTGTCTTACGAAAAATTTTATAAGTCTGAACCCGTCGAGAAATGAATTCGTTGTGAAATTGAATGTACATAACTGATAGGATTCGTTATATAAAGGTTATATAAAATCGTCTATATTCGTTGAATAATACTTTATTTTTATAAATTGCAGAGATTGAAAAAAGGTTTTTAATAAATGTATTCCTAATGTAAAGGTAGATTTTGCATTAACTCTTACGGGCTTCTAGGAGATTTCGGAAAATTCATTAAATCGAGGAAATCGATATATTGAGGGTCGTTACATTAAGGTTACACTGTATTCGTATTTTACAGCAATAACCACTATTGCGTGCAGGTGAATCGAAACTATCTAAAGGAATGGACCATACCTATCCGTATAATTATTCAATTACAATATACTTTGCGAGATTAGTATAATGTATTTGTGTCCATTCTGAGCATCTGGAATCTTATTTAATTTTTGGAACACTTGTATTCTGTGGCGGCAATCATGCAGGGTCAATATTGTACGTGCGGCGTGGCGGCGACGATTGTTTGTATATATGTGATATCAATAGAAGCCGCCAGAGCGTGTATCTTGTCCTTGTACTTCCGAAAAGCTGCAAAATTTCTTTGAGAGGTCAGTACCAGACTTTTGATGACACCTACAATGAGGTGCCGCGCACTATCAAAGTGCGGAGGGCCAAAACTAGGGATGTACTCCATTTTATTTTAATGGATGTATTCATTCATTATGTATGTTTATGGTATTATTGTTAACGCACAAATTCCAATTTTTCAAAAAATATGTATGTATATTTTTTCCCTATCATAGAGTTCTTGTGCATGCGACACTCAGTCCTAACTGCAAGACGCAAGAGTCTCGCTAGTTTAGTTTTGTTCTTGCTCAAATCTTGCACAGTCAGTCTTGGTCTTGGTCTTGCTAAAATTATGTGATTTTGGTCTTGCAAAAATGCAAGAAGACCAAATCGGGCCGGACCGGAGTTTTAGGCAAAATCTAGTTATTAATTTATATCAATAACAGATATAAATAGTTTTAAATATTTTAGTAAGATTACTTAAGTTACAAGTGTGGTAATACTCTTACGGCATATGCTTAGTGACCGAACCACTTGAATCAATAATAGCCCAACAGTGACATTAAAACTCGTCTATCGAGAAGCAACACCCACCAGAGATACTCGTTATGCAATTTACAGCCTCCAATGTCGTTGAATTCATCTACTACTCATAGACCGGTTTGACAAGTTCATTGTCTTCACTAAGGTCAATAAACCTTTTTGACCGCCTTAATAATAGCGAAACTGGTATCTAGTCAAGGTAAATCAAAAAATAGTTCACTTTTGCTTTTCTTTAAAGAAGACTAGATTAAATGTATTCATATTGTTAGACTACATTAATACTAACAATAATACTATCTGCATATATCACACAACATTGCAAACATGGCAGAGCCTGTAATATGGTAACCAGACTGCTGATAAACATACTATTTCTAATTACATTTATATAAATAAACAATTTACATGCAAACAAAAAGAAATGAGGAACTCATGATGACTGAATTAGCAGTCAAGGTCTATAAGACACAAGAGTCGTAAAATTGTTATCGATTATTTTGTCCCGTTATACTAAGTAGCTTCAAACTTTTTACTGGCTCAATGCTGAATTGCCTCCATTTTTGCAACTGCAAAATTATTTTAAGCTACCTATTTTCATAACTCTTTTCTGTTTCTTTAAATACTTACACCTTTTTAATAAAAACCAGTTCCAATAATAGATATTACCCGTTGTTTTTGAGTGGGACCCCACATGACATGGGTGACCACTCAAAAATTCCCGTGGGGGAATAGATCAGAGTGTAGTGTAATCTATTCCCCCATGGATCAATTGTTTCGTTGTTTATCATTTTCACTATCATATCAGATCTTTCATTGCGGTTCTGCTAACTGAAAGTCCGATTATCGACTTATATCTATACATTATTGGATTCTCCTGAACCGCATTAGTTTCGCTGTGGAGTTTCCTAGTCCTACCTGTTCCACCTGATTTACGTTGACTTTAAAACAAAATAAAACGTTTAGAAGAATACGTTATTAAAAAAACCTTGCATAAACTGACTGGAGCCTGTACTGTGATAATCTGGTACCGATAAACATACTTACATATTTCTAAATACAAACATTTTATAGAAAAATGTTTTTAGATATAGAACAAGATTGCCTTGCATTGATCCATCACATGAACCAACCCCCGAACAAACGAACCCACCTATGTGAGGATCGATAAAACAATCTCTTATTTATGAGTCAAGAGCACTGCCCACTAGAAAAACAGGTCACCAGAGAGTATACATTTTACTATTTTTTTAATAAAGTTATATCACTCTCTTCTTTAGCATACTCATGCGACGTAATTTAAACACGGTGCATACTGGGTAGGGTATGTAAGTGAAAGCAATAACGAACACTCAAATGTATGTACATATTATAAAGTCTACATGTCAAAATATAGCAGTAAATAAGTAACGGTGAGCAAAGGAGTGGTTCAATCGGTACAGGACGATTGTATGGAGATCAACCGTTGCCTACCGATGCATGAGTTCAACGGATCAATGAACTTGCTAAATGGTGGTTGTGATCTTGTGATACCACTACATTGCCTTGAGGCTTAAAGGCCGCAATGTATTTAATACACGCATTAACATAATCTCTAACCAGTATTGGTGCTTTTACGTACAATATTTCTCACAGTTAACTTGCACATATTTCTAACATTTATATGTTTAGGTAGGAGAAGTGTAGTATTTAAAAAAATTATAACTATAGTTAGAATTTAAACAATACTATTTAAGCAAAATAACCCAAAAAAATGTCAAGATAATCGCGAGTAGTTAAAATGTGCAAGAAATTAATATAAATTCAGTATTATATAAGGCAAACTTTAATTTGAAATGACACAAAACTTATCAATGTGTCTACGATTTCTGTAGTCAATAGTTTAAATAACACAACTTGTCTGATGAATATAACGTGTTTATTGTATGTGATCGTTAAAATGACTACATCAGAAAAATATAACAACTAATATCTGAGTAAAAATTTTTCCATTTGATACGAAAGAAGCCAAACATCAGGAAACCACTTCTGCCCGTTAATTATCTTAAAAGTTTTCTCTCTAAAAATTCTGCAGAGCCTGTTCTATACAATCTACTTTCATCGCAAAGACGTTGCTATGCAGAAAGTTTAAAACAGGATATTCAACATCATAATTTCAATCATTTTTCCCGAACAATATCAAAAGTAATCAAATTATTGTTGTGTGACTTTTCAAAGCCTCAACGAGAATTGAGTCCATCTAGATTTGACGTAACGTTCACTAGTGGATAATATATACGTATATGTGTAAAAATTAAATTGAAAATAATAAATAAAATAAAAAGCCTTTATAGTTAATCTTAGTTTAAACGAAAAAGTTTTGTAAGTATGCCTAAAACCTCATTATTACTATCAAAATTCGAATGTTCTCTGTATTATGGTTCGGTTAGCAATGATGTCAGAAAGATCTTAGACGATAAATATATATGCAGTTACACAATAAAATAAAACTGTAATACGTTGGTAACACAACGTAACTACCCACAATATAGATCCCTCTAGACCTTAAAGTATGAAATTTATGGTTCATTGATCTAGCAAGGGTTATTGTTTCCGTCTTTTTAATAATCAAACTGAAATTTTGACTACAGACAGGTTATTGAAAACTGTCTTAGTTTAATTTAATAAGAATTTTTGTTTGTCGTACTAAAAATTGATCCTGCCTATCAATAAAATTATTGAATATATCGTATAATATAACATCTCTAATTTTAACTATTTTTAAAACCAACTGTAACCAATATTTTGAGCATTTGTCCATGGATGTATACATCTGATCTAAGAGCAGTAAATAATAACAATACTATATCAATACGATTGTCACAGTAATAAAGGTTACGATTATAAAGGATAAAAAAGGGTAATAAAGGTCTTGTAACATCTTAATAGTCTACCATATTGACACTACACCACCTAGTACCAAACTTAGCACATCCCTTACTATAGGTATGACAATTGACCTGGGAGGGGTCCGGATGGCGTAAGAAAGCGGTTCCCGGATCCCTCCCGTCTCAGGCGCAGAGTGGCACACCGTGGTGGTTTAGTGGGTAGTCTGGCGAGTTAGTCAGGAGTCCCACACAAAGTNAATGTATGACAATTGATATGTACATTAAAGCACACAGACTAAATTAATCATTAAGTCTTCTTGCATACAAATGTTTGGCTGAAGCGGGTATCGATCCCGCAACTTTTGGCGTAGCAGTCGGTTACGTAAACCATTATACCATTTAACTGTTAAATACAATAACAATCAAAGTCATTTTAAATTTACTATTTCACATTTTTAAATAGGTACATGTTTATTTTAATATACTAAGATATATCTGTTTGTTTTGCATCTATATACTTTGTTTTTATGCTATTGAATAGTAAAAAATTACATTGCAAAAAGTACTAATTGTATTTTTACGTAACATTGACAGTATTGTAAGCAATTAGATAAATAACCATATTTAATTCATCATCATCATCATCAACAGCCTATCGCAGTCTACTGCTGGACATAGGCCTCTCCAATTTCTCGCCACTTAGTTCGATCTATGGCATCTCGCATCCAGCTTAATTATAACATATATTTTTAAGGATTTCAAATCTAGAAAGATCAATCTTTAAAGGTTGAAACGTGTGGCATTTTTGTAATAGATCCAAATTGCTTCCATAAAGCTAGAAGAAGCTAGCCTCGGTAATGCCTATTAATGCCTGCCTGATGTGTTTATCGAGGATATAATGTAATCAAATTCAGTCACCCGCATTTATTACACCACCTCCATTTTATACGTGCAGACAAGTCCACAAAGTAAAAAATAGATTTAATATAACGGAAATAAGGTTAAATGTAAATAATGTTTTTTCTCAAAATATTTTAGGTATACATAATCTAACTTAATTTCCGGATGGATGGAGGAGATTCCCGCTTTAACCTAAAGAAGCTTTTGTTTTATTTGAAACCCTGCCTGGGTCATTGTTTAAGCGGTGTAGTGTAGTGCTCTATGGAAATCAAACCGACTGAAATCTGACTATATTCCGTAATATGTGAATCTGTAATATGGAAACCCAGTTAAACTTTAGCTCAGAAGTGAGCGACCCGATGCAGAGAGATTTGTACTCGTCCGGTTTAGAGAGAAGTGCGGGGCGAGGCGGCCTACTTACTACTACAAGCAAGAAGATAGTTTCATTAGCAAGTCTCCTGGAGGTAAATCAATTCAATCGTTACTAACGTAGTTAAACCAACGCGATAATGTTCTAACAGCGAAAGCGAGTAATATCTTTGGTATGTTAGTAACCTTCATCGTATCGTTAACCGTATTTGAAATATTAGTGGTGGAGATTAATAAATAAACCCTTGTTTATTGAATATCAAAACGAAAGCAGGTCAGTTTTGACTAATCCACATAATTGTAGGTGATTATATAAAGTTCTGTGCCTGATTATGTATGGTTGCTTAATATCCGTAAACCGCGGTTACCTGATTACTTCCTGCCCCGGCTCGAATACTAGTTTTGAAGCCGATATTTTAGTAGTAGTAGTTTTACACAGTTGTTAGTGTTACACCTCAAACGAAGCCTTTTTTACTTACCGAAAGTAAACAAGTTTCAACAGATGAAATAGTGAAAAGTATTACTTAAGCCTACTTATTTGTAATTTAGTTTTTTTATGTAATATATATTTTAAAATAATGTAAAATATGTATGCCAATCTTACACACAATACCACCAATTTTAAGTAAACTTGGTGGTATTGTGTGCGTTTCTTTATGCAGTTGTAAAAATTTATGAGCAGAATTAAAATTATTTTAGCACAGTTCTAAAACACAATTAATATACTAAAATTATTAAGATTCTTGACTTAAAATAATAAAAGGTATAAATCTCATAACCATTC